>JASCZW010007234.1:0-71084 GCA_034211315.2 Aedes japonicus
CATACCGTACGTAACAATCCAAACAACAAAAGGAGAGATGAAATTCTTAATTGACACCGGAGCAAATAAGAATTATATCTCCCCGAACACGTAAGAATTGAAAACAGCAAACTAGAAAAAGGCATCAAGGTTACCAACATTAACGGTACTTACGATATCGACAAATCAGTCTCTTTTGACCCTTTCCAAATCGGAAAGAAACTCAAATTTTTCATCTTCAAGTTCCATAATTTTTTTGACGGATTAGTGGGCTATGAAACGTTGAGAGACTTGAAAGCCCATCTGGACATAGGAAAGAACAAATTGAAAATTGGTAGGAAAATCTTTGACTTGAAAAAGAAGTTTCCTGAAAAACAAATCATAAATCTAACAGAACAGGAAGAGCAATTTATCAGAATAAAGACTGCAAACGAAGGAGAGTTCATTGTAGGCAGTGAAAAAAACATGGGAAATTTTTCAATTTTACCCGGAATTTATTATAGCAAAAATAACAGCGCTTACGTTGCAATAAAAAACCACAGTAAATCCCAAATAGAAATAAACATGAATGAAATTGACTTTGATAATGACGAATTTATTACAGCTGAGCGACCTACAAAGAATAATAGAAATAAATTTAACATATTAGACGACACATTAAATAAACAGGAAAAACAGGCGCTGGAAAAACTTGTTGAAGAAAATTCGGAAATTTTATATTCCGATGATCAAAAATTAACCTTTACACACCAGATAAAACACAAAATTCGAACCGTAGATAACATACCGATTCATTCTAAATCATATCGATATCCTCAAATATTTGAAAGTGAGGTACAAACCCAAATAAAAAAGATGTTAAAGGACGGGATCATCAAAGAGTCCATATCGCCCTACACATCGCCTGTGTGGATAGTGCCAAAAAAGGTAGACGCATCAGGTGTGAAGAAATTTCGGCTAGTCATAGACTACCGAAAACTTAATGAAAAAACGATCTCTGACAGATATCCAATACCGGACATTACGGAAATATTGGATAAACTAGGAAGAGCAACTTACTTCTCAACATTGGATCTAGTGTCTGGATTCCACCAGATTCAGCTGGATGGAAAAGACATCGAAAAAACTGCCTTTTCTGTAAGTTCAGGCAAATACGAATTCACTAGAATGCCATTTGGCCTCAAGAACGCTCCTGCCACCTTTCAGAGAGTAATGGATGCCGTTCTTAGAGATTTCATTGGTGAATGTTGTCTTGTTTACATGGACGACATCATCATTTTTTCAACTTCGTTCGAGGAACACGTCAAAGACATACGCAAAGTTCTCCACAAACTGAAAGAAGCTTGTCTAAAAATTCAACTAGATAAATGCTTTTTTTAGACGGGAAGTTCAATTCCTTGGACATACCGTAACAAAAGATGGTGTCAAGCCAAATACTGACAAAATAGAAGTTATTAAAAAATGGCCCACTCCGAAATGCGAAAAGGAGCTAAAACAATTTCTTGGCACAATTGGCTATTACCGCCGTTTTATAAAGGACTTTGCCAAAATGGTCAAACCTTTAACACAATTATTGCGAAGTGATACATGCTTCGAATTTACTCCTGATAAAATCAAATGTTTTGAAAAATGCAAATCGCTTCTTACTATGGACCCAATTTTGGCGTACCCAGATTTTTCAAAGGATTTTATTCTTACCACAGACGCCAGCGACTTTGCAGTTGGCGCAGTGTTGTCACAAGGGCAAATAGGGAAAGACCACCCGATTGCCTATGCCTCGAGAACATTAAGCAAGTCGGAAGAGAATTATTGCACAACGGAAAAGGAATTATTGGCTATTATATGGGCTGTCAAGCATTTCCGGCCATACTTATACGGACGACGGTTCAAGTTGGTCACTGATCATCAACCATTAATTTACTCTATGACAAGTGCCAATCAGAAAATTATTAGATGGAAATTAGACTTAAGTGAATTTGATTTCGAAACAATCTACAAACCCGGAAGAGAGAATGTCGTAGCAGACGCTCTTTCAAGAATTAAGCAAACTGAGATAAATTCCAATAGCCAAGACAGTACAGAAGACACCCAAGACGAATATGAAAGCGACGGAGCGACAATTCATTCGGCAGACACAAGTGACGACCATTATATTTGGACAACGGAAAAACCGACAAACTCATTCAAGAATCAAATAATTTTCAAAATTTCTCCCATAGACGTGGAAGCTCATGAGCAAATTTTTCCAAAATTTCACAGGTTCACTATCTCAAAACCGGAATACAATGAAAAAGATATAGTTACTATTTTCAAAGAAAAATTAACTCCAAACGGTGTGAATTGTATTTATTGCCCCTACATCTAACACAATTAATTCAGGAAACATATAGAAAACACTTTTCTCACAACAAAATTTTCAAGCTATTTATTTCACAGGTACTACTCCAGGATGTAAGGCTATCAGAAGAGCAGGACGAAATCATACGCAAAATTCACGAGTACGCACACAGAGGCATGAAAGAGAATAAGGCTCAAATACTTTTGGATTATTTTTTTCCTGAAATCGATAAGAAAGTCAAAATTTTTATAAATAACTGTCCTACTTGCAAAAAATGTAAGTACGACAGAAAACCTCCAAAATTAATACAAAAAACCAATACCGCGGGAAAACCATTCGAAAAAGTTCATGTAGACATTTTCTTCATGAACGGAAGAAAAATGCTAACTATTGTAGACGCCTTTTCTAAATTTGCAAACGTCATCGCTCTTGAATCGAGGACAATTGTAGACCTTAAAAGAGCAATCACAGAACACATCAGAGTTTTTGGCAGACCAGAAACAATAGTTAGTGACCAAGAACCAAGTTTGACATCCATTGCCTTTATTGGATTTATGCAAGACTTAAACATTGAAATCCACCATGCTAGTTCGAGTAGCTCGAACGGAATAGTGGAAAGATTCCACTCGACGCTTATTGAATTATATAGGACTCTTAACACAAAATACAAAGATTTGGAATTTTTCGACAAAATTAATATATTCGTAGATATTTACAATAATACAATTCACTCAACGACTGGATTCAAACCAAAACACGTAATTTTTAACTATCAGAACGAAACAAGTACGGACGAAATTTTACAAAATTATAACAAAGTTCAATCCGCCATAAAAGTACAAATGGAAAAACGTAAAAGACAGGTTGAAAAAGAAAACAAAGCCAAAAGCTCACCTAAGGAGTTAGAACCAGGACAAAACATTTACGTAAAAGTTAACCAACGTATCACAAAGGACAAAGATCCACACAAGATTTCAAAAGTAATGCAAAACGAAGAACTCACTTTTAAAGACACATATGGCGTTAAAATTCACAAAAATAGAGTTAAAGAATAAATTTTCCTACTTATTTCAGACTCATTCAATGGACTTCAGCATCCATCTATCATGACGTATCGACAAGAAACGGACTACTGACGATTAAATTGGACGCAGTACACATTAAAACAGGGTACGAACGAATAATTCATAAGGTAAATTTAGATGAGATAAAACAAAATATTGTTTACATTGAGAATTTAGCAAATACTATTAACATATCGGATCACTTAGAACAAACACTGCAATTCAAAATCAAGAAGGCATACGAAAAATTGTTAGGATTTTACCCAAAACGCGTCAAAAGAGGACTTTTTAACGCACTAGGAAAAGTAATTAAATTAATAGCAGGTAATCCCGATCAAGAAGATTTGGATTTAATTAATCAAAATGTAGAAACATTAGAACTTAACAGCAACAAAATCATTGACAATCAAATTAAACAAATAAAAATCAATAATGTTTTACAAACTACTATTAACAAAGTTTCAAAAACTCTTAGATCCATTAAAGAACACGTACAGATGCAGAACACAGCACTTAGGAAAGACCTAGAATTAATCAATTTAATTTTAAACATTGATATTCTTATAAAAACTTTGGAAGACTTGGAAGAACAAGTCGCTTTCTCGAAAACCAATAGCTTGAACAAAATATTCTTGGTATAAATGAAAAAGACTATATTTGGAAATTCTTAGAAAATCAACAAATTGGCATAAAGTTTGAAGATGAAATTTATAAATTTGTACAATCAGTTGTTTCGTTACAAAACAATCACATCATTATAATTGTCAAACTTCCCATAATTGAACCGAAGCAGTACACATTGATGCAGTTGGAACCAGTCAACGTAAATGGAACGAGGATCGACACGAGCATCCGCTATGTGGCTTACAATCAACAGACATTCTATGAGCAGAGCGAAAAGTGTTTCATCTGTAATAATAACTTCCCAGTAAACGACGAATGTATCTTCAACATCCTAACTAATCAGAAAGCTAAATGCCCGATGTACAAACAACCAGTCCAACCAATAATCAAGGAAATCAGCACTGGTACCATTCTCATCGACACATACAAAGCAGTATTAATCCAGGATTCATGTGGAGAGTCTCAACTAATTTCCGTACCAACCATCATCGAAACAGGTAACTGCACAGTTACAGTGCAGAATCTTACGTTCAAAAGCAATACTAAAATCATAAATCATCACGAATATCTCACACCAATATTCGGCAAAGAGATCGAAATTATTAAACAGAAGACCGACATCAACGAGATACACCAAATGAATCTCGATAATTTAAAGGAAATTCAAAGACTTAAATTTCACATGACCAGCTCCCAGACACTTGGAGGAATAGCCATTGCCTCCATTGTCTTTTTACCCTTAACCATATTCTGCATTCGTAGATTCAAAAAGTCAACCAGAAGTCAACCTTATCAAGTCCAGAAGGAAGATACCATCACTCTACAAAAGACCAAAAGAAAGCCCGACATCAATCCATTGGGCAACACCCAGAAGACAGCAACCGTTTCAAAGGATGGGACAATCGGCCTGACAGAATCCCTCTTTCCCGCACCGAGGTTCGTTCTTACGAAAGGGTCAAACAAGCCAATCGAGGACGCTTGACACTTAGGGGGAGACGTTATGACGGTTCCCGCCACCACCATAGAGATGCAACACCAATAGTTCCACCCGAGCCCATAGCAAAAACAACCAACCGTGCTTGGCCCATTGCACGCGCATAAGGATAAAATGATGACACGCGCGAGAATTACCAAGCATGCGGACAAAGGTTTCACCGGAATCACGCCACATGGAGGAATGCCGATTCAGCAGACTTAGTTAATAAAAAGTGAAGAAAATCGAAATATCAGTTAGTTCTAAGTGTGATGTTGTAGCGATAAGTAAAAATCGTTAATAAATTTATTTTTTATGCTAACCAGATTGGAAATAGCATAACTTATATATATATATATATATATATATATATATATATATATATATATATATATATATATATATATATATACAGCAATTCCATGAAAAAAGTTATACGATCTCTCAGAATTTTATAATATTCGGTAGGATTGTCTCGAAAAATATTAGACCCGTATTTTTTATTTCGTTATTAGACTGGACCTTTCTGCGTTAGACTGGTCCAAAAAATCGTGATTTTTCAAAATCTTCAATTTTCAAAAATTTATAACTCCTAAACCGTTTAACCGATTTTAGTCATTTTTGGCCATTGTATTGGTATTTTTTTGAATTTCCAAGCAAAAATACGAAACCTTTGAATATATCAATTTTTGTATGAAAAAAATACAAAACAAATAGTTTTTCTTGAATTTGACTGCGAGGGGCCTCAACGACTCCTTGTTTTAGTATTTCTAAATGAAAGAACATTCAATTTTACATAACATATCAAAAAATTGGAGATGTTCTGCGTGTCGTTTTGGAGATACAATTTTTTAAATAATAAATCATTACTCTTCATTTTATACATCACCCGCCTGTAGAAACGATGAAGATGCATGGTAGATTACCATGCGTCTCCATCCAATCAAACCTATGACTAATGAAATCTATGAGTTACTGACAAACTTAGTATAACATTCGAATCAGTCTTTAAGGCTTTCCGTTAACCACACAGACCAATTGCTATTTTTTGACGATTACCTTTTCAAATAAATAAGGCTTTAAAATTTCAAATATTTTTGCTTAGTGTAAGTTCCAAGAAAAAAACACTTTAAAGCCGCGCGACATGATGAACATGTTAAAAAATAAGAAAAACACTTTTATACATTTATTTTTATTTATTAAGTTTTTTCATAACAATTTTATACATTTTTCTTCCGTTGAAAATGAATTTTGTTTCACAATAATATACTCTTCGTTTTGAGGCTTAAAACTATGGAATGACTGAGTCCCTGAAATTTGCTTCACACGTGTGTAACGATTTTTTAATTTTCTTTCCATTTTATTATAGTCGGATTCCGAAAAAAATTGATAGTGTATTTTCGAGTCTGGCTTAGAAATAGCCCATGAATAAAGTTCTTCGGCCGTTGTTATGTGATGATCTTGCAAACTGGCTTTCGCAGCATTTCGTTTCAATACGCCTCCCAAAGCATCACAAGGGCCCTTTCCATGACAAGTAGCGAAAAAATTCCACTCGGCATCTATGCCAAAATCTTTTTGCATGTTGCACAAATTAAAAGCGGTCATTTTATTTTTGTATTGGCTTCCAGAGTAGAGCGGAATTTCTAAAGCGAGAAAGCAACAGAATAACAGATAACGCAAGCGAGCGACGAGTATGAAATGAAAGAGATGTTGTTCACTCTGCTGCTTCTCCGCTTTAGAAATTCCACTCTACTCCCTCCCGTCAGCGAGTAGACCTGATCGCTACAGCCGAGAAACAATTCAATTCAATCTCACAGGTCGATAAACATTCTACATCTACAGTAGGTAGTCAATACGTATCAACGGTTCTTCTTTTAAATAATAATACCAATGCCCCTCTGTGTAACGAAAAGAATGTTAGGTAATCAAATTGTCAATATCTACCTAAAGTCTCATTAGTCTTAGTTGCTATAATATTATATAATTATGTCAAGTAAATATTATTTATTATATAATATTTACTTGACATTCTGTGACCTACTCATAGATTTCATTAGTCATAGGTTTGATTGGATGGAGACGCATGGTAATCTACCATGCATCTTCATCGTTTCTACAGGCGGGTGATGTATAAAATGAAGAGTAATGATTTATTATTTAAAAAATTGTATCTCCGAAACGACACGCAGAACATCTCCAATTTTTTGATATGTTATGTAAAATTGAATGTTCTTTCATTTAGAAATACTAAAACAAGGAGTCGTTGAGGCCCCTCGCAGTCAAATTCAAGAAAAACTATTTGTTTTGTATTTTTTCATACAAAAATTGATATATTCAAAGGTTTCGTATTTTTGCTTGGAAATTCAAAAAAATACCAATACAATGGCCAAAAATGACTAAAATCGGTTAAACGGTTTAGGAGTTATAAATTTTTGAAAATTGAAGATTTTGAAAAATCACGATTTTTTGGACCAGTCTAACGCAGAAAGGTCCAGTCTAATAACGAAATAAAAAATACGGGTCTAATATTTTTCGTTGTTGAACAATCCTACCGAATATTATAAAATTCTGAGAGATCGTATAACTTTTTTCATGGAATTGCTGATATATATATATATATATATATATATATATATATATATATATATATATATATATATATATATATATTATGTATATATATATATATATATATATATATATATATATATATATATATATATATATATATATATATATATATATATATATATATATATATATATATATATATATATATATATATATATATATATATATATATATATATATATATTTATACTTCGGACACTTTACTATGGCATTCAAACGACTTTTATTTCAACTGTAGTTTATCTTGCTGACTATTGGTTTAAACCACAGCTATTATTCAACTACATATAAGGTTTAATTTGCAAAGCTAGTTAAAAAGCGTTGCATTAGAGGCATAAACTGTATTTCAACTAATTGTTCAGTGGTTGAATAAAAGTCAATTGAAACACCTGGGTAAAGCTTTTGTATTATTTTTCTTCAGCTTATAAGTAGAGCAGTTGAATAGTGATGTACATTACAGCTATTATTCAATTCAATTTTAGGTTTTGTTAGCTAGGCTATATAAACGATGTTTTTGCCTTGTTCAGACTACCGAATTATAACATGTTATAACGGTTGTCAAATAATATCAACAAAAAATTCGTCATCAAGATAGGCTTATAACATGTTATAACTGCTCAGTCTGGCTAGCGTTTTGAAGGGATTTATAAACTGTTATTTATCTACTTTTGTTGAACTGTGTAAATTAAGTTAAAAGAATGGACAAAAATTGCCGATTTTTCATGGGTTTACCTTCACCCGCATTGACAAAATTACCCATGCAGTATCAATCATAGTAACCCATGAGTCAGCAGACAAAATTTGACAGCTCTCTCGGTCGAACTCTAACCGTGATAGCAAAAACAGTCAAGAAACTCTATTGAGAAGAGTGTGCGTTCAAAGAACGGCACCTCACCGCGTCGAAAACGGACACCGTGCGGCACTTTGTGGACGCTGGATACGCCGTTCCGGCATCTACAACATCTTGGCACTATTGGACAACAATCAAAGCATCGAAAAAAAGGCCAGTTCCGGACAGCCGACGACCCTGAGCGACAAGAAGCTCCAAAGGATGCTGAAGAGGAAAAACGAGAGAAAAGTGGCTACATCGCTGCGTGCGCTTGGCCGGGAGTTCGGTTCAGCCTACCAAACAGTGAAAAAGTACCTGGCGAATATGAACATACATGTCAGGAAGCGGAAGTCGCGTCCACTGGTTTCAGAGCTGCAGGCAATGACGCAGCGGCAGCGGCTGAATAAGATGATCAACTCGATTTTCCCGGCGAATCGTGACGTGGCGGTGGTGATGGACGACGAGACCTATCTCACCCTGGATGGCAACGACTGGCAGGGCACTTCGCATTTTACTTCCTTCACGAAGAAAGTGTGCTCCGAGGTGAAGTTCATTTCACACACCAAGTTCCCCAAGAAGACGCTGCTGTGGCTGACAATCAGCGAAAAGGGGATGTCAAAGCCGCTCCGGACTGGTCCTGAATGAGGAAATTTATAGTACGAAATGCCTGCCGAAAGTTGCGTCGTTCAGCAAAAATACCACAAGGGCAAAGACACGGTGTTCTGGCCGGATCTGCCGTCGTCCCACTACTCGAAGCGATCGTTGGAGGAGATGGAGTGGCTTTTTTTATCACCATCCGAAATTAGTCCATTTTTTAATGCACCGAAAAAAATCGTGTAGGGAACGTCTATTAATTACGTCACGCAAAAAATGACTTTCTATAACCCTCGGAATAGCCCTCAGTGATGCCAATAAGGATCCTTCCGGCAATGACGCACACTGCCTCCGATAAAATAGTTCTGTACGCACTCACTACTCGCATGGCCATACGTACTGTTCAACTTCGCCAGTTTCTCTTGGTTCCTAACGCTGCTACTCAGGTTCATAATCGATGATACACTAGACGCCACTTACTACTGCTCGGTTTGTAGCAATTCGGAACGATTCTTACTACCGCACTGATGGCCTTCGACGCTTTCGCACAGTACATAATTTAGGAATATTATTATTAAAATGATCTTTATTTCCTTGTTTGTTGATGGTTAACATATTCATGGCTTAAGTGATACAGATTTACCTTTTCATCTTTGGTAATAATAATTGTAATAATTTGTTATTTGTTAAGAAAAATAATTAGTCCTATCGGATTTGGATACTGGTTTACTAGTGATCCTCATAGCAAGAGATAGGCGGAAATTTGATTCAACGATTTGGCAACGGTGTCTATTTTATTCACAGAGGCTTCACGATTGGCTCAGATTTGACAGCTCTTGCTACACGATTGGCTCAAAAATGGCTGTTTCCGCATATCTCTTACTATGAGGATCACTACTGGTTTACCACCTTGGTGGAATTGGTTTGTTTGAATTTAAAAATAAACTACATAAAACTACTATATACATTCTACAACTACCTAATCTACTATTTACAACTAACCTACTATATACAGATTGCTTATCAGCTCGTGTTCCGATATGTTACATTTATTTACAAATATTCTTGGTTTCACTAATTTTCCTATCTATTTTAAGGATGTCCGCCTCCCGATGAAGGTCGGTTATCCTTGTGTCCTTGTTCCCACACTGGAGCAGCGTAAAAGATCGCAGGCGCAATTATTTGTTTGTAGACTGCCAGTTTGTTCACCCCTGAGAGGCGGGATCTTCGACAAATCAGCGGATATAGCGACCTAACTAAGGCGGAGCACTTGACTAACGTTCTCTCAACATGCAATCGGAAGAGAAGTTTTTCGTCAAACAGTAGACCTAGATATGTTACTTCGGCGGACCACTCGACCCTTGTGCCGTCCATGATTATTGTGCACACCGGAGGAGGTTTCAGTTTGGGTGATTGCCGGTGGAGGAACATAATAGTTTGTGTTTTAGAGGCATTGATTTTAATTTTCCACATCTCAGCATAGTCGGCAAAGGTGTTAAGGCATCGTTGAAGTTTGCTTGTTATTTCGCTAAGAATCCTTCCCTTGGCGGCTATTGCGGTATCATCTGCGAACAGGAAAAACACGCAACCATCACCAAGGGGAGGAATGCCTGAAATGGCACTCCTGCTGTGATCGAAAACCTGCCTAAAAGACAACCGTTCAAAGATACCCTAAACGACCTTTGCTGGAGGTAGTTGCGGGTGATTTTTAAAAGGTGTGGTGGGAAGTTGACGTTACAAAGCTTGTATACAAGCCCGTCGTGCCAGACATTGTCAAACGACTGTTCGACGTCTAACAAAGCCATGGCTGTGGACTTGGATACAGCTTTGTTACTTCGGATGTTGTTCATCACCCGAACTAGCTGATGAGTGGTGGAATGCCCCTTCCTGAACCCAAACCGTTCTGGCAGGAGAATGTTATTTTCCTCGACACACCTGAGCAAACGATTAAGAATTAGTTTCTCGACCAATTTGCTCAGCGCTGAAAGGAGGCTTATTGGTCTGTAGCTTGAAGGCGATGTTGGATCTTTCCCGGGTTTGTGGATCGGAATGATTTTGGCTTTTTTCCAGTTGCTTGGAAAGTAGTGCAACTCCAAGCATCTGTTGAAGATAGCACTCAATAGCGAGAGGGCTTAGGTGTTAAGCTTTTTTATGATCAAGTTGAAGCTCTCATCAAACCCGGGAGCCTTCATGTTTTTAGTGCTCTTCAGCGCTGAGCAATTTTTTTCGATAATAATCCTATCCTCCTGGGGCACGACACAAGGGGAGGCATCTAGATTATTGACGCATTGCGCAACCTGATTTTCAAGCGGACTTGGGATGTTTGAGCCAAGCAAATGCGATACGGCAGTATGATTGCCGATCGCATTTGCTTTCTCCACGGGGGCTAGCAGGATAGATTCGACGACCTTCAGAGGAGGAAAGGGTTTGGGATGCGTCTTTAGGACTTTGGCTACCTTCCAAAATGGTCTCGAGCGATCATCCAAATTTTGGATGACACGTCCGAAACTCTCGTTTCGGAGCGAGTTCATTCTGGAAGCAATCTGCCGGTTCAGATCGGCCACTTCTTGTTTCCTATCCAGATCACCTTGTTGGCGGAGGAAGGGCAGAGGAATAATGAACAGTAAATCGCGAAAAGAAAATGCACCGGAGAAAAACGTTTACAACTTGTTCTTTATTCAGGTTACTTTTGAGTGTGAAAAAACAAAAGGATATTAGCTGTCACTTCCACGTTGCCGATGATAGTGATGATGAATATATAGAAAGGGCGTATTCGCGTATCGGGCACCACATAAAGCTGTGCGTCCAACACTCCTCCTCGTGAATTCAACCTTAACCGTCTACTTCCGGTTTGCAACCAGACCCAGTTCCTTAGCAAATCTCTTGACCTTCGTAGCACCAAGCGATTTCGTTAGAATATCCGCTATCATCTTCTCGGACGGACAGTACCTCAACTCGATCACTCCAGATGCCGAAAGCGGGTATAGTGATACCGTGTATCAATGTGTTTCGTTCTCTTCTTGTGTTGATCAAGGGCGACAAAGTCGAGGCAGCTTTTGTTGTCCTCAAACACTAAAGTTGGGTTGACCTGCTCTTCGTTTAACTCCTTCAATATAATTCCACAGCCACACGACCTCATGTGCAGCCTCAGAGAGTGCGACATACTCCGCCTCCATGGTTGACAGAGTCACGCAACCCTGTTTTCTGCTGGCCCAGCTGACGGTAGCTCCTCCTAGACGAAACATATATCCACTGCAAGACTTCCTATCACTAGTATCGCCGGCCCAATCGGCGTCACAATAGCCAACCAGCTCAAACTCCTTCTCTGCATTACCCAACTTCAGCCTGTAGTCCACTGTATGCGCAAGGTAGCGAATGATCCGCTGACTCTCGCCCAATCAACCTCCGACGGACAACTAACCTTACGACTCAGAATTCCGACACAAGCTGCAATGTCCGGACGACTGTTTGTTGCCAGGTATAACAAAGAACCAATGAGACTGTGGTAATCTTCGTTGTCTTTAAGCTCCTTCCCTTCATTGCTCAGCTTGAAGTAGGCCGGGTCCATTGGGTATTTAGAACTCTTTGATCCATCCTTCCCGTAGCGGTTGACTAGTTTCTTAATGAAGCTCTCCTGGCTGATGCTGTAGATACCGTTTTTGTCCTTCCGTACTTGAATACCAAGAAAACATGACACGTCGCCCAGCTTCGTGATCTGAATCTTCTCCTGCAACTCTCTCTCGATGATTGTGATTTCCTCCTCCTGCGCACAAACCACCAAAATGTCGTCGACGTACAACAACAAATAGATCCATCCTCCACTGGTTAGTCGTTTCCGGTACAGGTACAAGTCACTTTTACATTGACTAAATCCTAGTCCCATCAGAATTTGAGTTATCGTCTGATGCCAAACCCTGGCCGCCTGCTTCAGGCCATAAATACTCTTTCTCAATCTACAAACTTGGTGTGCCTCTTCTGAACTACAAACCCCGGCGGTTGCCGCATGTGGATTTCCTCACTTAGCGATCCATAAAGGTACGCCGATTTAACATCCAGATGTTTAATAAACATTTTCTGCCGCCCTGCGACTGCCAACAACACGCGAAGGGTCGACTGCATGGCGACAGGGGCGAAAATTTCTTCGTAATCGAAGCCAAACCGCTGAGTGAAGCCCTGAGCCACGAGCCGAGCTTTAAACTTCTCAACTCCACCCTCGGCGTTTAGCTTCTTCCGGCAGACCCACTTGCTGCCAATAATGTTGCGGTTGGCTGGTGGATCAACTAACTCCCACGTACCACTGGAAATCAAGGACTGGAATTCTTCTTTCATGGCTTTCAGCCACTCCTCCTTTTCGGGTCCACCGACGGCTTCCTTAAAAGTTGCGGGCTCGTTCTGCTTCATCGCCACGAGACTCATTTCGAAATCCTTGAAACGGACAGGTAGCACATTTCGGCTGGACCTTATACGATCTTCCCGTTGCTCATCGCTCGGGCCTTCAAATCTGCCTTTGTCCATGCAGCCGTCACGGGATCGGGTTTGGGATCAGTTATAACGGTCTACAATTCGTCTCTGATATGCATCATCTCGATCTTGAACTTCCAGGACTGATAGTTTTGGCTGTTTAGCCTAGGAAGTTGGAAACGCTGCTGCTCCGCCATCTTTCGCAAAAGGAAAAAAACTCATCTACTCACGAGATCTCACTGATCACGCAATTCGAGAAATGCACTCGACTTTCCGGCACAACGAAATAACTTTTTTTTTCGCGGCTACCACCCTGGGCCCATAACCTGTTGGCGGAGGAAGGGCAGAGGAACAATGAACAGATAAATCGCGAAAAGAAAATGCACCGGAGAAAAACGTTTACAACTTGTTCTTTATTCAGGTTACTTTTGAGTGTGAAAAAACAAAAGGATATTAGCTGTCACTTCCACGTTGCCGATGATAGTGATGATGAATATTTAGAAAGGGCGTATTCGCGTATCGGGCACCACATAGAGCTGTGCGTCCAACACACCTGTCCTCTGGAACTGACGTATACGAAAATTTCGTAAGCGGATCAAACGCTGGGTGTGGGGATCAATGGCAACAAACTTACCTCTCACAGGAACTCATCGGACGCACGCCTCGTAAGCCACGATAATGGCTTATTGGAAACCCTCCAGCGCACGGTGGATGTCATCGATGGAGTCGAGCGGTGGATTTTCGTCGATGTTCCGATCGACGGTTAGGCCGAGCTGTGGCCAGTTCACATGCTGGTAGTCTTTTTGCTGGTAGGTTGGAGCAGGAATCACGTTGACACCGACTTCAGCCACCACCGGTTGGTGGTCAGAGCTGAAGTCGTTGTGCGCCACCGGCTTTGACATTGTGGTGTTCGTCAGGAAAAAGTCCAGCGGGGATGGATTTCCCGCCGGAGAGATGAATGTTGGTTCATCCGGAAACTGCACCGTGTATAGCCCATGCTGGGAGTGGTCGAACAACAGTCGACCGTTCTGGTTACGTTGGTAGTTTTTCCATGCCTCGTGGCGCGCGTTAAGGTCCCCACCGATGACGAAGCGAGAGCTGGTCCGTGTGATGGCGGTTAGGTCGTTCTTAAATTGGATTGACGCTTCGTTGCTAGCAGCACACTGTCGTGAGCAGTAAACAGCGATGAATGCACCCCTTATAATGAACTCACATGAACACACTCTCAAATACTCTGTCAAAATAACACAGCAAATCAAAACAAAGGCGCAAATATGAATAACAAGGTGCTGGATTCAAGGTGTAATTCGGACCAAGGGGTTCTACAACAGTGAACCAATTTCAAATCGCTAGTTACATATTGATTGTTGCTACAGGCTTAGTGTAAGTAGCTTCACAAATTAAAAAAAAAAAAACACAGAAAACGTAAACGACAATAAGAATAAGGAAATTATCTGCAAGCAAACCGAGATAATTCAGTCAGACTTTGTTTATAAGTTCTTAAGCTAAAATTTAAGAATGGAATTGTATTAATTTTAGTTTAAATGAGTTTGATAGTTGATCATTAAGTTAAAATTAAACGATTATTGTACAATCTAATTCGTGGTTCTGTAATATCAAGCCTTTCAAAAGAAGCATCAACTTGATCGTCTCTCTTCTAGTGAACTTGGCAACCTGGCACATTACTCTGATTACAGGCACTAAATTTACTACAGATTGGATGTATCTTTTCTCAGTTTCCAAAAAAAATGGTAAAAATATAATTATTGAAGGTTGTATATTTATTTTATGAGTATTAATAATAATGATTTTCAACATTGCAATGCAGGCCTTTCTTCTTTCGCCTGCAAGTTACCATTGGTAGTGGCGAATCCTGTTCCTCCCTGGAAAGATGCATGAAACAATATTATGTAAATTGCGGAAGTCTACATGAAAAATCATCTTTTTCTACCAATTAGCAGAAAAAATGACAAGTTTACGTACCCGTTGTAACGGAATAATGTCAGCCTCTGCGAGCTTTTCATTTGTCAGCGGGTGAATCATGTCCTTTTTGATTATTTTGTCAATGCATTCCATTGTAACGACATCACCTCTAAAATAAGTTTTAAGAACATTGATGTTAGATGGTAGGCAGGTTGTTAATAAACAACTCTTACGTTGTCTTCAGCACGGCGCACGGGACAGAATTACTAAGAATGTCATGCGTAACCGCACACATGTACCGATTTTCCTTTGCGATCAACGATTTTTTATCCGAAGGATCTTTCACCAAGGTAAACTTTACGTCAATCAAATCCTTAGCCTTCAGCGGCTTGCCTGAAATGGGGCAATACACTTTGCTGTCCGGCTTATCAATTCTGGCAATCTTGGCTGCTGGAGTTTGTGATGGAACCCAAAAGCTGGGCAGTGCCTTACGCTTGCCTAAAGAAACATTCGAAATGGCTCCACTGGTGCTGGGAACTTCATCTGGAATAATAGATTGGTTCAATTCAATTCAACGGTTCAGAAACTCTTAGTTATTGATGTGGAGTATGAAAAACGATTTAAGGATGGTTTAACTACTAACTTACCAGCAGGGTTTGCCGTCTTGGTGCTGACAATATTTTTCTCAGTAGAAATAAACCTGTCAACCTGCCTTTTGGTTTCTGCGTTTGCTTTTTCCGTTTGTTCATCCTCGTCTTGCTTTAACTGCTTCTCATATTCCTTCATTTTTCGGGAGAATTCCTTTTTCTTGGTAATGATGTAAGTCAATATAGCTTCTTTGTCAAACAGAAACCCATCTTTTCTATAAGGTAAATTATTCTATCAGATAAATCTCATGGTTCCTATATTCATCCTACGCAGAAACAAGATTTGGTAGAGTAGAGAGATTGGTTTCTATTTGTAACGTTTGCTTGCGATGAATAACAAATTCAAACATAGTACAATTCTTTAATTGAATGTAGGATGATTGCAAAGTGATGAGATTAATACAAGAAAATATTCCCTACTCAATTCAACAACAGTAAACCATCAACCAATGCATAAGAAATAGGATAAGAATTTAAAGAGTATCTCACGTTATAACTGGATTTCTACAAGGCTGCAGCGTCAGCGAGCAGCAATCGAAATCTTTGACCGAGTCCTTCCCGATCCGTCTCGATGATGAACCAAACCCGGACGAGGCGGCGTCTTTCTTCTTCTCGTGGTACGTGTACACTGCTCCCGCAGTGCAGTTTCTTGCATGTCGTGTCATTTTCGAACTTAAATTTTACCTATTACAGGAAAATTTTCACAAAACTTAGCAAATTATTCTAAAAATTGACAGATGTTAGTAAACAATGTCCGACTCGCAGCTATCGTTTGACATTTCTTTAAAACTGTTGCCAGCTTTAGTTGCTTGTATAGATTAATCCCGCTCGCTTTTAAATCCCGCCTAGTATTTACTAACTCATTGATAACCCCTTGTCTGTTCATGAAGATACACGCAAAAAAAAAGTCCGTAGTAGAAACTACAATTTCGAGGGTTATATCGTTATATTAAGGTAAAATCAAACGCATTTATATTGCTGTTAGCGCCGAAAATTTTACTCTTATTTCAGCGCCATCCTTCGCGCCACTTCGGTGGTTTGTTCGATTTGGTTCGCGTTCTCGGCGTACTAATCTTTGGATCATGAAGAAGTGTACGCCGTTGACACCAACAAGATTTAACAAACAACCGAAGTAGCGCAGAGGATGGCGCTGAAATAACAATAAAATTTTCGGTGCAAAGAGCAATAGTCAGGTGAAAATTGTTGGCGTTTGCGCTTTATTTAAAAATGTGAAGCAATCAATTAAACAACTAATATTCAATACCCCAACAGAAAAATATATCTGCTACATTTTCAAATACAGTTAATGTAGTCTTCCGAACACATCAAACACTAATAATGTAAAGAATTTGTTCAGCGTAGTAACAACATGAAAATCACCCAATATGTTGTGGGGTTCTATGAAACAGAATTTCAGTAGTGTCTTGTCTATTTTCTGACAGTCACTACCAGATGGGCTAATTTTTGTTTTGAATTTCAGCGCTAACATTGGATTAGGGCGAATCTGCGTTGGTAAACAATGGCTTTCGTAGTCATTTTCTCTTGAACAAAAGGTCACAAATTCAAATTATGCACTCTTTAAGGAAGAGGAGCTTTTTCTCTATCCGCTGATATATTCAATTTGAAGGAATTGTATATAACTTCCGATAAAATAGCGGACAAAGTGTTTGTTTACAAAAGCAGATTCGCCCTTATCAAATGTTGACGCTGATTTATTCTACTATATTTGACAGTTTTATGTTAAGGTTCAATTCACCCAATATAACCGAAACCTTAGAACGTCCTTTTGTTCCGAATAGACCGAACTTACTTATATTTGGATTCTACTGGTTGCGTTCTAAATTTACTTTACATAGAATTAATCAATCTGGGTTATTTTAATTCTGATTTTAGTTTAAATGCCAAAAGGTTCAAAAAATCAAGCAAATAACCTACCGATTAATGTGACGATTGGCTCATGTTGCTAATGTCTTCCGAAAGCTTCCGTCCTAACATCCTGGAGAGGGAAGTACACGTTCAAATTCGCCTACCTAATGAATGTATTGTTGAAATTAACATGCTTTGAAGCATGCTCTCTTTTTACTTTTAATAATTTTTATGTTTCAAGTTCAACACCGATATGTTTTATTTAAATGGACGAAATGTGTATCCGTGTTGGTGCGAATTGGATCAGTCATTGTTCTAAACATATATATGAGAACTTCATCTACAGGATCAGCAATAGATGAAAATTGCTTGATTGGGGTCTAGACAAAACTTCCTTTTTTCGGTCGCCCTCGATATTCTTCTCAATATGCATGTATTCTGTACTTTTAATTGAAAACAATGTTTAATCTCTAATATTTCAGGGCACAATGTAACACATCGTCTGAGAAGTTTGCAGTCTTCACAATTAGATTGTTTAACAGAAATCTGTACAATTTTACCGAATTCTCAATTATCACAAAAACTGCAATCCTCCAATGCCATCAACGAATAATCTAGTAATTATTTTACAAATAAATCTGTTCCAACGATCTGGTTGGGAGTTTTCCAAAAGTTTTCTGTATATTTTACATATATTCTGCAAACAAAAGTTCTAATTATATTGCAGATTGCAGGGGAACGTCAAAAAACATGAAATGTGAAAGAAACTGTTGGGGAACGCCAAAAGATATTGCATCCAGTGTTGCGATCTGCAAAGATACTTATTACTTATTATGAAGTAATATCAATACTTTGATTAATGCACTATTTTCGATCTTCCAAAAATTTCATACATTTCATTCAATATTGGTAAAAGTTTTAGTAATTATTCGCAGATTTGGGAAAGTTCCACGAATATCGTGATGAAAAACTGTATGTAATTTTTTTAAATATATATTGTTTTAACTTTTTCCGAAAACTCGGCATCACTGCACCAGCACAAAAGCTGAACAGTTCTGACAGCACCTGGTGAACAAACATAAAACCATCCAGTATAAGTTTTCCTGTTGCAAGGTTGGAACCTCCTCGTTACAATATTCAAACGATTACGGTAAGCTTTTACACTTTTTTAAATAATCTAATTGCAATAAATGTAAACTAAATTTATTTGCAGTTGTGCATTTCGAAATGGCCAACAACAGCTTTGAGAATCAAGATGGTTCCGATTCAGGAATCGGAGAAAACGACAACAACAGTAATTTCGAGGATATGGAGTATCTGGATGAAGCGATAGATTCCGATGCTAAATCATCAACAAACGATATTTCAGCTGATGAGCTAAACCAGCCGAGGCTGAAAAGCTCAATAATAAAGATATCTAATCTAATCTGATATTTCAGCTGGCGAAATGGAAGAAGACGAAGCACCTATTTTCGATTTCTACATAGAGGCTCACGAACGTGAATTTAAGGCGCAAAAGAAGGATAAACTCCTGAACATTCTTCACGTCCAAGCGAACGACAAGGGTCAATTCGAGCAACAGTTGTTGATGGAGTATAGCTCGTTTCTCAGGCGAGAAATTTTGTATCAACGTGCCGAAGAAGGATGTGAAGAGCGAGTGGAATGGAGTCCCGTAACGAAACCCTCTTGGGAGGACAGAGAAAAGTTTTTCCTGCTACAGCACAAACGGACTATCGTGCGACTTTCGGAACTAAGTGATGACTTTTTACATAGTTTGAACGGGCTCACGGTCAAAATGTCCGTCCTAGTTTATTCCGATTCACTAATCAGTGCAAAAGACTATGACCGGGCAAAAGAGATGTTGGCGCTAGGAAAACGCGCCGGTGGATTGAAAGACAGATCCGGTGCAGATGCTAATCAAAGCCTGATGAAATTAGTGTCAAAACTGAAGTCAGAAAGTAAAAATCGATTTGTGAAGCCTTTGGATGCCAGTTTTGTTTTGTGGGCAAATCATATTCAAAGCTCTCCTGCACATCTGAGAGATGAGTTAGTAAGTGGATCGCCACCAGAGCATTTGAAAAACCTGTTTATTGAAGCCGAGGAAACCGGTGCGCAGGCTGTACTTTCGGATTCGACTGAGGATGCAACGATTGCTGAGATTGTTACTGTTAATTTTGAGATTAAGATAGCGGAAATCGAGGCAGCTTTCGAGAAGATGGAATCCAGTGTAGCTGAGCTGCGAACAAAAATTGCTCAATTTAAAGCTTGCAGACGGAGCAACAAATCTTTGATTTCAGCATTCAAGCGCTCGCTTAAAGTAACCGAAGGAGATGATTCCAAATTATATGCTGAGAAGGTTATGGATTGTCCTGACATCGATCATATATGATCATTTATTAATGCAACATGTTTCATCACTACCTCTATTGCAATAGTCAATAGCTTATTTTTATTTAGCAAATAAAACTCGGTTTTTATACATTTGTTTGTGTTAATAGTTTATTGGTTTGGCTCAAATTTTGGATCAAATCGTCCTCCGGGATAATAACCGCTTTTTTTGAAAAGCTTGAGGGCTTCAAAATTTTGAAACTTCATCAAAACTTCAAGAACAAATATTAAAGACCATTATAATCCATGCTGACGTAGTAGCGCTTGAACATTTGCTTTACCAGACCAAATAAAATTTCTATTGGGTTCATGTACGGACAGTAACCGGGAAGAAAAACGAATATTATTCCCAATGACCGGAAATATCGCACCATATTAGGGTCGACATGAATTCTTGCAGCGTCGAGAATCCATATAGAATTTTTGCCCGAATATTGATTCACCTGGCCGCTTAACGCAAATTCTCTACATGCTTCGAAAAACTTTTTTCTGGAAAAAGTTCCGCTAGTTCTGCTACTGACTTTTGTAAAATGTAGTATCCATATAACGCGTGATATTTTGTGTTTTCCGACGCATGTCGCCGTTCAACCTGGTCAACCAGAAGACTGATTCGGTTTGTTTGTTTCTCTGACATTGCCCTGAAAACAAATGGTAATATTTCTACTATAGATATTCCCCATTAAATAAAACTTACTTACAAAAGTATGCTAGCTGGAATGAAATAAATTCTTGCGACGAAAACAGATGCTCAGCGGCTGAAACTCGAAGATATGTTAAAAACGATGTTTGCTGAAGATACTGCAGCACAACCAAAACAAATGACTAACATTGGCAGAATGGATACCGGAAACAAATTGTCACTTTGACCGCAATGTTTGACATAAAATAGGTGACAGATCACTGCTAGCATTTTACTTGCAAACAAGGTTGCGGCTTATCATTTTTGACTAGTCCATATTCATTTGCCGATAGCTCTTCTCAGAAGCTCAATTTCAAAATATGATGTATGATGAACTTATGGTGCATGAGTAGAACTACAACTTTGTTCAACAGTACAAAGCTTTATCTATTATATCTGAGGAGTAAGAGCATATATTCGCAGTGATCTTCGCGATGATATTCGCGGTGAAGATCACGCGAATATCAACTTGAAGATCACTGTGAATATACGCTCTCATGCCGAAGATATAGGAGTTAGAGCAATGTACTGTTACACAAAGTTGTAGGTCTACTCATGCACTACAAGTTCATCATACATCATATTTTGAAGTTGACCCTCTAAAAGGAGATATTGGCAAATGAATATGCCTGAGTCAAAAATGATAAGCCGCAACCCTGCTTGCAAAGTGTCTGCAAGTTTCTTGCAATTCGCGTTTCGGCAAAAATTTGCAATATTTGTCTAAATAAATCTACGGTTTGAGATATTTTTCGGAATAAATGGGTGCCAAAATTCGGATTTCAGATTTTGTTTTGTACTTTTGCGGATATATTTCATTTATAAATTCAGTTTAAAAAAAAATCTCCATAACAGCAACAGTAAAAAACAAACAAAAAACTGCTTCTTACGCAAGTTACATTGCGGAAATGTGCAATCGTAAAACGTAACAGATGAACGGAAATGTTTATTTTTTAAATGGCTGTTAACGTGGTGACGTGGCACTTTGGCAAGGCAAAAAAAGCAGATTATTTAAGGCTGCATGATTATAAAGTGATTAATGTTACTAACGGAAGATACTGACAATCCTTTCGTCATGTTCATTCAATTTATTTAAGAAACTGACGATTTTAGCAGTATTTTTACTCGAGTTTTTCCTCTTTCCTCCCTGCACGTCAACCACTTTTAAACAACTTTGCTTCTGATTTGATAAGATGGCTGCTCAAGGTGTTAACAGAAGTTCGGTGAAAAATCACCGATTTATGGTAATTTAACTTCAGTTACGGTAGTTCTGTATTTTTTTTCATTTACAGTTTTTCGGTAGTTTACGAGGTGTTAAAAAAAAATTATACTCTTTTACCGACAATTCTGTTATCTTCATTTTACAGATCAACTTCGATGATTTGTTTTAGCAGGATGCTGTAAAAAAAATTAATTGTGTAACGATGAAAAAAAAAATGACGTTTTGTAAAATTTGACTTTTTCATCAACAAAGTTTTTTTTAGGAGCCAGCATTATTTTTGGGTCTGTGTACAGGTAGAAGTCGCTGGGCAAAATCTGGCAAATATGGGGGAAGCAACTCGAAACGTAATTCGTGCATTATTAGTCACCCAACAAACAATCAATCATTAAATAAACATTATTTTGGCGATTTAATTCAGCAGTGTGTTGAATAATCTCTGAACTATTTTTAATAACTGCTTTTGTTCAGGCATTATTCACACAAATTTGGAGAAGTTATTAAGCTGTCGCCAAGTGCTTTTGGACATTGGCAATTGCATATGCTTAAGAAGCAAGTTTGCAGCAATGGAGTTCAGCTGATAATTGAATAACTGCTGTTTAAGTGCTGCACACAACTTAAGGCTGATTCCGAGAGTAAAAGTGACCTTTGTTTAGCTAAGCGAGTTTTTTTAACGGATAATATATTCTCTCCTTGTTAATTTAAAGCCCTGCCGAAATTTTTCTTCAACATCATTAAGCTTATCAAAAAAGCTGTGTTGTCTTTTATAGAACTTTTGTTCGACTTTATTTAACAATTCTCATAAAACTTTCAATGATTTTTTTTTGTATGATTTTCCATACGATACAGACATTTTATACTAAGCATATTTGGTTTGATATTATTATACATGTACATTAACAGAAACAGTATGTAACATTTATTTATTATCATTTAATAGCGAGACTTGAACCACCAACCTTCGTATCCTCAACTACGTGACATTCCCACAACGCTATCTTAGAATTGAGTGAAGTATAAACGAGTCGTCTATATAAGCTCAATGTTATATTTTGAATAGTAGCAGAAGTGATGCTTTAATTGAGCTACATTGATATTCTATTTATAGCGTTGTCTGTAAATAAGCAACATCAGTGCTCAAGTAAACCTTCTAAATGTTATACATTAATTGTTATGTTATATATTCTCCGTGCGAGGAGTAACGATTATGATGTAGAAGGAGATGTTCGCTCATCACCATGAGGCACCAAGAGTGAACAACAATGTTTTGGCTAGAATGAAAGAAGTGAAGAGAAAGTGTTTAAAGTTCCACCAGAGTGCGGCAGGTAGGAAAATTAACAGATGTTTTTGAAAATTGAGCGAAAGGGCATGTATCCAATGGTACTCGAACCATGGACGTCAATCTTTGCCTAACAACCTACCCCGCAGTGGGATGTTAGGCAAAGATTGACGTCCATGGTTCAGTACCATTGGATACATGCCCTTCCTCAATTTTCAGAAACATCTGTTAATTCTCACCTGCCACTCTGTGGAACTTTCAACACTTTCTCTTCACTTCTTTCATTCTAGCCAAAAACATTGTTGTTCACTCTTGGTGCCTCATGGTGATGAGCGAACATCTCCTTCTACATTCTAAATGTTGTTATTCAACGTCTGAATTAGCAAGCTGTACACAAGCTTTGATATTGGATGTTCGGTTTTACTACGTGCATTACTGACAGGGGCATGTTGAACAAGAGACGATTAAAGGATTTGACAATGTTGTCTGCTGTTATTTGTTTACACTACGCTGTTTTCTATTCGGATAGGCAATGTTAAGATTAGCCTGTGAGCTATTTGCTCCAAGCAGTTGACTATAATTTCAACTCTTGAAAACAGGTCAATACTTTTTCACCGGCACCAAAAATGAACAACTCATAAACGAAAATATAGGCATTCTATTACTTATATTATTTTATCAGTAATCCAGCATAACTTGAAGTTGAAGAAGAAATATTTATCAACCAAAATTACGAACACTTCGGACGCTTTACTACGGCATTTAAACGACTTTTATTTTAATTGTAGTTTATTTTGATGACCATTGGCTTAAACCACAGCTATTATTTAGCTAAATATAAGGTTAAATTGGCAAAGCTAGTTAAAAGTCGTTGCATAAGAGGCATAAACTGTATTTCAACTTATTGTTCAGTAATTGAATAAAAGTCAATTAAGACACCTGTGTAAGGCTTTTGTATTATTTTTTTTCAGCTTAAAATTGAATCAGTTGAATAGTGATGTACATTACAGCTATATCATAAACTAACTCTAAGACCAGTAGGTCCCATACAAAAACGATTTTTTTCTTGGCTCAGTCAGTACTAGAACATCGTCCCAAGCTCGGTCCCAAGCTCAATAATGCACCCCTTATAATGAACTCACATGAACACACTCTCAAATACTCTGTCAAAATAACACAGCAAATCAAAACAAAGGCGCAAATATGTATAACAAGGTGCTGGCTTCAAGGTGTAATTCGGACCAAGGGGTTCTACAACAGTGAACCAATTTCAAATCGCTAGTTACATATTGATTGTTGGCTATATTCAATTCAATATCAGGTTTTATAAGCTAGGCTATATAAACGATGTTTAAACGGATTTATAAACTGTTATTCACCTCTTTGTTAAACTGTGTAAATTTAGTTACACATAAATACTAAAATAGCTTTTACTAAACATGTTATTCAAACAAAATGAAACACTTGAATTAATGTTAATATTTCAATTGAGAACATGGTTATTCAGCTTTTATTTCAGCCAGATTTTTGATTCAGCTACGAAAGTCGTAATTCAGCTTTAATAAGGCATGTATGCTTATTTACTGCATTCGTTTGTTTGTTGGGATGGTAGCTTTCGACTTGTTGTCTCCTGCTTTTTGAAAAATCACTGTTTTCTTCTGCATATGGGGATGACTTTTTGATATTTCTCAGGTCTTCATGGTCTGACCTTTTTCAAAATATTCGATGAACAAAATTCCACACGTATCCCAAAAAACGGACGCCATAACTTTTAAATCCGACTGTTACGATTTTGGCCGCTTTGGGCGAGGTTCAACGGCTGTTTTCCACTTCCGATTTAACTCACGAGCCTAGTAATGGATTCATAGTTCGTCAATCATTACATACCGACGCAAAGAGTTCTTTTAATATCGTCAACACAGCTTCAAACAGAAATCGGAATCATCGACTAGTTGATGTTTTTGTGTGAGCAAACGCGGCACCCATTTAGAAAACAGCTTTCTCGTGGACATGGATCTTCAAAGTGCAGCTATCTTCTGCAATTGCACGTTGCGGTCTTGCCGAAACATCATCGGTGTCCTTACGATCGCGTTTAAACTCAGCATAGATCATTGCACGATGGCGTCATCAATGCAGTTTTGACAGTTCAGGGAGTTTGTTTACGTGGACTTAGAATATTTTTGGTAAGATGTTGTAGAGATTTTGTGCTCTAAATTTGATACGATCGAAGTACCTACCAGAAAATAGACACCAGTGCTTATTTTTACATCATTTCTTCGATCTAATCGTACAAAATCCGAAAAAAGCCAATGAAAAATTTCGTTTGAGCGGTTCAATTACAATCTCCCTGAACTGTCAAAAAAATTAGTTTAATACATTCCCTGCAATAATCTATACCAGTCAATGATGGTGGATTTTTCTGGTGCAGTCTTTGGATAACACATGTTAGGCCATGTTTTTGCTTCAGGTCGGTATCGTTTTCGAAAGATATTTCTTTTTCTATTCCAACCCCATGTTAAATTCCGTTTACTGAAATGGCAAAGTAATGAATCGATACAAAACTTCTGGAGCAGTATCCACCTGAAAAGAACGAAAAACAAAATTGGAATTTGTAAGATTTCCACGCAAACTAATGGAAGCTGTCACTTTTACTTTTACTTCTCTACTTCTTAGGTCGATACTGGCCTTAACACGAGAAAATCTTTTGCATTCATTGTCTTAAAAATCACATAAGCAGCGTGACTGTAGTTTCTGAACTAATAGTCGAAGTTCCGTGAAAGTTTGGTAGCTATCTCTTGAAGGTTGCTACTTTCTTAAGAAAATGCATTCATTTTTTATTTTTGGGCTCCCTGGGTGTCAGATCCAGAACTTTTCAGCCGATATAATATGTTTTCGAATTCGTGAGTAGTGGAAAATATCCATTAAAAATTCACTCAAAATTCATGTAATTCAGGATTCTGAAGATCGTGACTTGAGGTTTTCAGGCCAAATCCTATTTTTTTCTAGATTTTAAATTCAATCTAATTTTTTGAATATAACTAAGACATTTTAGTACAATCTTATTAAAAATATATCACATATCAGATACAAAATACAAATTTATTCTTCCTCTAAGCATCGTGTTATGATGTACCAGGTGCTTACCCAACAATTGCCTGTCGATCTGCCAAATTAGCAAGACGTCTGAATTGAGTCATCTTAAATAATAATATTTCATTCCAACTACCTTTGCTTATCTTCGACAGATACGCGTATTTCGTCTAGTGCAGACTTCTTCAGTGTCTCGTACTAATAACTCGACTCGAGTTATTAGTACGAGACACTAAAGAAGTCTGCACATTGTAGACGAAATACGCGTATCTGTCGAAGATAAGCAAAGGTAGTTGGAATTAAATGGAAGATACTAATTCTTCTTCTAATTTCTAGTTACAGGTATTCCACTAAACAGCTCAAAACCCTCTAGGATTAATAATATTTCACCCACTGTATCACAAAGACATTGAGATTGGTTGAGCGGATTGAAGATAATAAAACCGTGGGGTATAGGACCAAGTGTCCCCTGGTTGGTAATCAGCACAAAATGCTCTAATTTCACAAATTCCTTCAATCGTATTTCTTCTTCTAATTTCTAGTTACAGGTATTCCACTAAACAGCTCAAAACCCTCTAGGATTAATAATATTTCACCCACTGTATCACAAAGACATTGAGATTGGTTGAGCGGATTGAAGATAATAAAACCGTGGGGTATAGGACCAAGTGTCCCCTGGTTGGTAATCAGCACAAAATGCTCTAATTTCACAAATTCCTTCAATCGTATTTTTTAGTAGATTAGAACCGTTTGCTCCTTATTTGGTTTATGTTGAATCAGCAATGAGTAAAAAAGGAGCCTATTTGTTCAAACGTTTGCGCATATTATTTAGGGTAATTGTTCCCATGCCAATCTAATGTTCCTACACTCAGGCAAATAAACTTAAGAATTTGAAAATGTACTTATTAATACTTATGAACAATGCATTTAAATTTCATAAGCATAACTCATGAATCAATTTTGTTTTGCACGATGGCGTTCTGGTACGCCTTTAGCTTTTCCTGTTTACAAGCGTTGATAAAGACTAGTGCTCAAATTGTTGGATCCATAACCTCACCGTTCAAGGTACGATTCTATTTTGCTCCATATTTTTATTTTCTCGTCATCATTGCTTTTCACAAGACAAATTAATAAAATTCATACAGTTTTCTTTGATGAGAGACAATTTCAGTCACAGGTATTCGCCTACAGCCCTGCAGTAAACCGTAAGTTTGACGTTTTTGTTTTTGGCGCCATCAGCAGCTAGTTTTCTTATTCTTTGTAATGTTTTATCTCATTTCAAATAACGAACTCGAACGTGAATAAAGTATTGTTAAGTTGCTCTCTAATGTCGCTTCTTTAATGTCCGTCCGAATTCCCAAATCCTATCAGGTTATGGGACCAGATTGCGCATGTGAGGAAAGTGTACTTTAGCAAAAGTGTCGTGTCGAAATGGAAAACGGTACGGAAGTCGTTCGCGTTCCGTTGTTTGACGGTTCGAACTTCGCGTCGTGGAAGTTCCGGATTCAAGTAATGCTCGAAGAACATGAGCTGCTTGAATGCATCCAGAGCGAAATGGCGGAAGTGGTAGAACTGCAAGTGAAACAAGAGGACACTGACGCCGTTCACCAGGTGAAGGAAAAACCGAAAGAAGCTAGACAAAAAGGCATGGAAGGGAATTTTCCTTGGGTACCATTGCAACGGCTACAGAGTTTGGGACCCGAAGCGTGGCAAAGTCATTGCCGCGAGAGATGTCATCGTCGACGAGACTGGCGGGGCCCACATGATCGTGGAGCACCAGAAGAACGGGCAGCATTGTTCAGAAATAGCAGCGAAAGACGTGATCCGCATGAGGTCTTCGACGGAGTCCGACAATGAATCGGATGAAGAAGAGCGAGAGGAATCGGAAGCAGGAACTGAAACAGAAACAGACGCAGAACCCGACGCAAGGGGAGAGACGGAAAAACTACCTGAAATGTGGGTCTTCAAAGTGAAAAAGGGGGAGGGTGAAGCTCCTGGCCGACATAAGGCCAGGCTGGTGGCACGCGGCTTTACTCAGCGTTACGGCTACGATTATGCCGAGACGTATGCCCCAGTGGCCAAACTGGATATCGTGAGGACTGTGCTAGCCGTAGCAAACCAGGAGCGTCTGCCGGTTTATCAGCTTGACGTGAAAACGGCATTCCTCAACGGAACACTCCAAGAGGAGATTTACATGGTTCCACCTGAGGGTCGCGCCTTAGGAACAAAGAAGCTTGTATGTCGTCTGAACCGTGCTTTGTATGGCCTCAAGCAAGCTTCTCGTGCGTGGAACGAACGGTTCCACCAGTTCGTCACCAGACTGAGATGCTAGTCCTCTACGTCGATGACATTCTCATCATTGGACGTGACGTGAAGGCGATCTCGGTGATTAAGAACTGCTTCAAGAAGGAATTTGCCATGTCGGATCTTGGAGAGGTGAGGTGCTTCCTCGGTATGCACATCGTTAGAAACATCGAGAGGCGGTTCATGAGGATTTCGCAGCGAGGATATTTGGAGAGTATCCTTCGGCGCTTTGGCATGGAGGATTGCAAACCGATCTCCACACCGGTCGAGTGCCACCTGAAGATGGAGAAAGGAACTGAAGCGGAGAGAACGGATAAGCCTTTTCGCGAGCTGGTGGGCTGTCTGGCATACGTTGTCCACACTTCACGACTGGATTTGTGTGCAGCAGTGAACGTGTTCAGTCAGTTGTAAAGTTTCCGACGGATGAACACTGGTGCTACCTGAAGCGCATCCTTCGCTATGTGAAGGGCACTCTCGATGTCGGTTTGGAATTCCAAGGTGGCGAAGCCGAAGCAGCGTTGATGGTTTTCTCAGATGCCGATTGGGGAAACGACATCAACGATCGGCGGTCGATGAGCGGCTACATTCTGCGAGTCTTCGGAGGCACAGTGGCTTGGCTAACGCGGAAACAGCAAACAGTGACCTTATCTTCAACTAAGGCCAAGTTTGTTGCGCTGTGCACGGCCGTTTGTGAAGGTATATGGATGCGAAGGTTGTTAGGTGACCTCGGAGTTGTCATCGAAGGATCCGTGCCGTATTATGAAGACAACCAATCCTGTATGCAAGTGGCAGAAGAGCTAAGGGATAGTCGTCGTATGAAACACGTCGATATCAAATTCAACTTTATCCGAGAACTGGTGCAACGAGGCGATATAGTCATCGAGTACATTCCTTCGGAGCGACAGTTGGCGGATGTTATGACAAAGGGGCTTCCGCCCGTGGCTTTTAAGCGTCTCCTGGAAGGGATTGGCGTGCAACGTTCCAGAAATTGAAGGGGGGTGATGAGAGACAATTTCAGTCACAGGTATTCGCCTACAGCCCTGCAGTAAACCGTAAGTTTGACGTTTTTGTTTTTGGCGCCATCAGCAGCCAGTTTTCTTATTCTTTGTAATGTTTTATCTCATTCCAAATAACGAACTCGAACGTGAATAAAGTATTGTTAAGTTGCTCTCTAATGTCGCTTCTTTAATGTCCGTCCGAATTCCCAAACCCTATCATTCTTATGGCAAAAAGTCATAATGCTATCTTAAGAAAACTGAAAATTTATTTCGCTGAGTGTGTATTCATTCTATATGATGAGTTAAGAATTTGGAGAGTAAATTGATTAGTTTAGTATTCTATAAAAATATGCTTATACGTTCAATAACAATGAAAACACCACAAACTGTCTCACGCGCCGTTGCATCCTCCATTTTGAGTGGGATGAATTGCGAGTGATGAAATTCTTCCCTATACTAAATTTTATCAAAATAATTCAAATCAAATATTACGGCTTCTCTATCAATATGATTCAATTCCCAGTTCTTATTAATCGACTACATTCCACTCTCATTTACTGTACAACGTACAACGTCCTTGAACTTTTTTTTTCTTTTTCTCCAAATTTCAAAAGAGATCGTTCCCCCTTTTTTATTTATCATACAAATCATGAATCAGTCCCTACATGAAACAAGCCTATACCTGCTACCCAGCCACAAATTAAGGGAAACCAATTCGGAATGCAAAAATTGCGCAAGTTCACAGCATGTGGCACACCGTTTGCTTAATGTCGATGTATACCACACCTGGTTTTATCCCAGTCAGAGACCCCAGCAGACCTGCGTATGGCGAAAAGAAGAAGCAAATAAGCTTGGGTTTTTAGAACGCAGGAAAATAAGAAAAGGATTGTAGTAAGCGTTTTATTTATAAGCTGAGAGGGTGAATTAGATGACGAAATATTTGCATTATATTTCAAGATTGATTGCAGGGTGGAACTGAATCACTGACTCATTTGGGTTGGATATCCCTCAGCAATGTTTTATTCTTCAATCGTTTTGTCTATAAAAATACAAATACCATTTATATCATAAGCTTATTTATTTATCAACTGGAGTATTTATCCTGAATGCTGTCCACTGTCCATTGAGGTATAGAGTGTCCCAAAAAATCCAAGCTTGTGACGTTCAAACTTTACTGTGTATAATTATTTACATTTCAATAACTCTATGAGTCTCAAGTTCCGGTGCATTTGATTTTCATGAAAATTCGAAGCTGTTCCCCGGAAAAGCGCAAACAGATCGTGCACAAATGGTGCAATTTTCCTAACGTTTCTGTCAGTTGACGCTGACTCGGAAGTATGGTGAGGAGACTTCCTTTCAGGATAAGAAAAAATCTGGATGTAAACCGGGCCGTGTGGACCATAGCCTGGACTGGAAAATCACGCAAGCTTTCGTTATGGACGATGCCGACGTGTCAATTTATACCAAAAAAAAATCGGTAAAAAAAATCAATAGTTTGGCAAGCAATTAGTGAGAGTGAAATGCTTTCAAATCCGTTTGTAACAACTGATGTTTACGTTCGGGAATGCTTAGAGCGGTGCCTGCTCCCCATCAAGGCCAGTATCGACCTAAAAAGTAAAGAGGTTTCGAAATTTGGTTCAATATTACCAAGCGGAATTTTGACAACTGATCTGCATGAAACGAAATGTCACCTTCACTTACGGAATAATCGAGTGGAATATTTTTCCGAAAGTAAAAGTGACAGTTCCCATTAGTTTGCGTGGAAACCTTAGAAACTCCAATTTTATTTTTTGTTCTTTTCAGGTGAATACTGCTGCAGAAATTTCTTTTCGATTCTTTACTTTTCCGTTTCAGTAAAAGGAATTTAACATGGGTTTGGGATAGAAAAAGAAATTTCTTTCGGACACGAAACCGACCTTTATCCGGAAACATAATAATCCAGTACTGCTTTGGCCGGATTTGGCATCAGTGCATTACACGAAGGACACGGTAGCCTGGTACAAAGACAACGGAGTTGAATTTGTACCCAAGGAGGTGAATTCACTAAACTGTCCCAGGCAAGACCAATTCAAACTTTTTGGGATTCGACGAAGGCATATTTGCGCAAACATGTTAAAGCAGCGGGCATGTTAAAGCACTGGCCAGACTGAGTAGTTATAACACGTTATAAGCCTATCTTGATGACGAATTTCTTGTTGAAATTATTTTACAACCGTTAAAACATGTTATAACTCTGTAGTCTGAACAAAGCATAAGAGTATCAAAAATCAATCGCAAACAGATTGTGCTGAATCTAATGAGCAGTGCTAGATCAAAAGTCCGCTCTTTGGCGAATGATTAAATAGATCTCGGAAAAATCACGTTGAACTGTAGAAGAAAAGAGTGCAATAAAACTCAATTTACTTAAAAACCTACCTCGTATTGTTATTTACAAATCGTGCTTAGACTACTGGGACACCCTATATAATTGAAGTTTGCACATTTGCGAGAATGTACATTAACATACGAAACATGAGTAGCCCTAATATCATAGACTAACTCTAAGGCCGTTCCCAACGCTGTTCTACTTCGTATGGGCTGTTTTAGTTTACAACTAGAACTGAAACAAGCCATTCCCAATGATGTGTTGCAGTTCTACTTTTCGAGCAAATTTTTGCAACAGATTTACAACTGCTCGACAGCTCTGTTTTATTTTCAACGCGATTTGAAACACGGATGCAACATTGTTTTAAACTGAGTTTCTTTCTAGTTGTGGCAGCTGTTATGACTGATGACTGTCAAATTAGCGGTTTTTAGTTTGCTTTGCAAGTGATTTTTTTAACGCGAAATTAAGATCGATCAATATTTTTAAAACATGGCATTGCGATTACCGTGTTTTTGTTTTAATTTTGACAGTTCCAAAGTTTGAAACTGGCAAGCAGTTTGCAACAAACATGAAACTCAGCGTTGGGAACGGCCTAAGACCAGTAGGTCCCAAGCTCGGTCCCAAGCTCAACAATGCGCCCCTAATAATGAACTCACACGAACACACTCTCATATATTCTGTCAAAATAACACAGCAAATGAAATGATGCTTGGGACTAGCATACATCCTCAATGTGTAAAAACTGGTGATCCCGAACGAAGGCAATACCGGCGCTGGCATCGCCCGAATGCAGGTCAAGTAGGAAATGAGTAGCAATTTGTTGACGTGATACACGCTTTATTGGAAGTCGAGGGCACCTCTGCACTTCCAGGAGAAATCACTGGGAGGTTGGATAAAATGGTTGGGGTAAACGGTGTGCTGAATTCAATTGACATCGGCAGCGAATAAGTGGTTGATGTATATGGTTGATTTCAGCAGAATACAAAAATATATTGAAACATCGAGTGATTAAAACCAACGGTAAGGATACTTGTGGAGCAACTCACAAGTGTGGGTGGTTTATAGAAAAAAGACCAATTGATTCACAGCATTAACACATCCACACCACCTAGAATCACCCTCCCTATAATCTTGAAGCAGATAAAATTTCTTTATGATTATTTTTCGTGGTGAAAATAATAATGATATGCAATTAATAATAAGCTGCAGCTATAAACCTCTATACAGCTCGACCATCAACCAATGGATGTATACTGAAATGTGTTTAAAATATGATGGAAATAACACGATGTTCTAAAGACACACTAAACAATGTACATATAATAATGAAATGCAGCTATTTGCCTCTTCCGCCGCGCTAGATGTGCTAGATGATTGATACTCTGAATTTGCTAAATTTCCTATGTTATACACCGAGTCCAATATATTCTTTTACACTTTTTTCTTGGGAAAGGTCCATTAATTATGTCACGCAGTAAGGGGGAAGGGGGGGGTTTTGGAAAACGTGACGATCCATACAAAACAATTTGAAGGTCCATACAAAAAACGTGACAAGGGGGAGAGGCGGGGGTAATAAAAAGTCATTTTTAGCGTGACGTAATTAATGGACGCTCCCTTACATTCCATGTGCAATCCGACGATAATGAATTCGAGCAAAGTGTGAGTTCTAATCTGACAGTAGACTGAGGATGGACCAGCCAAACGTGTTACTTCTCCATTGTTAAGAACTGTCATATTGAAGTTGTCACAGAGGTCAAATAACAATGAAGACCGGTTGTCATCGTACAGTTCTTCCCAGAGTTAAAATCTCCAAAGGTTTTTATTTTTTTGTAACAGCCTGACATGCGACAACTTCAATACTTAGAATTGGAGGAAAATTCACTCTATAGAAGGAGTAGCACTTTTTGATCCTTAAAAGTGCAAACATCCACGCGAATCCTCACAATCAACACGAATAATATTGAAATCATGAAACGAAAGATCGATTTCGGAAGAAAGCCATGTTTCACAAAGAGCGAATGCATCTCAACCGGTAGTGTGAGCTTAAAATTTGAATGATTCCAATTTAGGAACAAGACTTCGACAATTCCACTGCAGAACAGTGATCAAATCCCCGACCTCATTTGGAAAATTATCCATCGAAGGAAACGATAGCTGCAAGGAGGGTTAATTGCCATTGGCGGAGCTGGACAATTAGTCTGGGGGGGGGGGGCTGAAGGGGGCCTGCGTGATGGATTTTTTTTCGTTTATAAGAATATTAAAAAGAGCGACTAATTGTTGAGGACAGGTTATTCTAATTGATAAATCAAAACACGTTTAATCAAATAATTAGGTCTATTCTGAGCCTAGGTCACCTTACTGAATTCTCTTGAGCCGTTTGAACTCATCCGAGGCGGAGAATAGTCCTGAATCTATAAAGAGTCAGTATAGGATATACCTACCAATCTCTTAATTTTTCATATTTACTTTTTTTGTCCAGATGGTACGGAATTCTGTTAATCAATTGTTACATAAAATGAAAATGCAGTCACTTCTTAACTTAGCAACTTTACTTCTCTAATTAAACTAACTCTACTACTGAAAAAAAAACAGTCATTTCAAAACTCAGTTTTTTCAGTTTCCACAATGAGAATATTTTTTAACCATTCAGTGGAATTCGATTTAAGTTTTTTATTACATAAGTTTTTGAATATTCTGTGCGCAAATCATCAACCAAGATTGTTTTAAAGTAGAATTCTATGAAAACACAATGAAAATTTGTAAGTTATACCTAGCCAAATTTCTAAAGTTAGTTCAAAAAATTTGAAGGAAAATTCCGATGATTATTTCATCAAAAACCTACTGAGAACTTCACGACAGTTCGAAAGAAACATCCATGCGTAATTTTCAGGTTGAACTTAAGATTTTGATTGACACTGATCAATTTCCAGGGTATCGAAATTCCATGGATTTTTTTTGTCAGTTAGCAAAAAAGCATAGCAAAGTATAGCAAAAAAATGTGAACAGCTACAGAATAGGCGAAAATAACAAATGCACCGTTTTGAATTTTTAAATTTTGAAGTATAGTCTTCAAAATGGTATCAGATTCGCCTTGTTGGAAGGTTTGGCAAAAAATTAGTTTTTAAATTATACAAAATTGAAAAGTTCTACAAGAACGATTTCTTCAGCAAAATAGTTCATTCTTATGAAATAAACTATTTTGTACAGAAAATAAATGTTTTTTTTAAATTATCTAAGATGGTGGATCGGATGTAATTTTATAGACATGGAAGCACACTTTATAAATTCAACACAGTTTGAAATTCAGGTAACTTCTACTGTCTAGCTATAGTCAAAATTTCAGCTCAATCTATCCTTTGAGTGCTGAGAATGTCAAATATGACAAATTTTAATGAAAAACTGTAGATGTATTTAATATTTTCGTCATCACTGTATACTAGGAACTATTCCAGCCAACAATAGAACCTTTTAATTGAAAATCAAATCCTTTAAGTGAATTTTGATAAAATTTGACGTAGTGGTACTGAAGTGAACCCCAACAAATGTGATGATTTCAGGAATTAACCTGATTATATGTTTACCTTTCTTTTAAAACTGCATTTTCGAAAATATTATCGTCAATGAATAAACTTCTCCATATTTTGCTTATAGACATTCGTTAGCATCGAAACATTAATCAATCTGGGGAGTCTATACTCTACTAAATTGTTCGTACAAGAGAAAATGATATCGTGAATTCTAAAATGCGCCTTAAATAAAACTCATTATTGCTTTACCTTCTTGATGCATCTTGAATAATAAAATTATAATACGTACATAGAAAAGTGTTTAAAATCTTATGTTTCAACTTAACAGGCTCTACATTTTACTGTTGTTTTTATTTTAGATATGTGACTAGTGGTTTTAATATTAATAGAATTCAATTATTAGAATTCCGAATTATTTAGGGAAAACCACAAAATGAGAAGTTGTGGTTTTAAAACCTCTAATTGGAAATCGATTTCCATCACATGTGGGCTTTAGGGAGTGTAAAAACAGAGATTTTACATCGCTAGAATCATTCTGTGTCTTTGGCGGTATTTGAGCACGATCAAGCTCATATATTTTTGCCAGTCAAGGTGGCGGATGTGTGGCAAAAGTGCATGGGCATAAGGATGTGTGGCAAAAGTGTGTGCGTTTGCTTTGAAATACTGCTTAACAAAAGCCCTACGTTCAATTATTTCCAATTTCAAAACATTCCCGAATAGAAATGGTGATGTTAAAAATATTAGCAGACATCTTCTAAACATTAAATTTGAATGTGGGTTGTCGTATTCTAAATGTATTCAGAGTTCGAAGTAACGCTCTAGTACATATAAATACAACATATTTAAACTTCACATTAAAAACAAACGTATTGATGATGTTAAATTTTACATCAGAACACGTCTTATAAAACTAGAATCTAAAATTACATGACAATCAAACGTTATATATGTGTGAAATGTTGTGTACCTAAGACATCTAAACACATCTGATGACATTATAATTGGCCGTAACGTTAGAAATAAACTTCGTTCTACTGTAAAAGAGTGCAGGTCCACAGCATTAGAAAACTTCTTACAACATAAGAATGAAACGTTACAATAGAATCAAAGGTCGTTGTGAAGTAAAATGTTGTATTCATTATAAGCCAGAATACATCTTGTGTGATAGCAATCACACGTTGCGTTGAAATCCATGATAAGAAAACAACCGAAAAACGTTTCATTCAAACGTTTTGTACATCTGAAATCATTTAGAAATAATAAAACTGAGGTTAAATCGAAATCCTTTTAGATTATTTGGTTTTAATGTTATTATCTAAAACTGAAAACATCCGGAAACGATACACCGTCACGTTTTTCTACATCTGAATGCATCATACATCATCTCTTTTATTGGATAAAATCGACACTTCTCGAGTAATTCATGATTAGGGCCTAAAAGCCATTTGTAAACAATGACTTTAAACGTTGATCTCTCACGAATCACGTGAATGCTACTAAATCCAGCTACTCTATGTGGTAGAGCTAACCAGATGCTGCTTTTATTTAACGAGAGTGATTTAAGATTCAAGAGAAATTGACTTTTAAAGTCATTGTTTACAAATGGCTTTTAGGCCCTTAACATGAGTTACTCAAGACTTGAAAACATATGTAAGATGTTTATTCATAACGTATAATACATCTGAAAACATCAAAAATCCTTTGACTCTGCTGTTTTATTCAAATACATTTGAAAACATCAATATGCTTTGATACCTTAAAACATCAGAAAAACATTTTGTTTGAATGTCAAAGTAAAAAAAAAATCATGACGTCAAAGGGACATTGGAATAGAAAAAAATTGTTTGAAAATGTCTGATGTTAACATCATGTTACCTTGCCTAACTACAGCGAAATCGATCTGATCTCTAATTTTCAACGTAAGATGTACATTTGAATTTCATGTTGATGTAGACATTGAATTCAGACATCAGCCTGATGTAAATTTTTATTCGGGTTTTAACAGACGCAAACTCAATGTTGATGTATCGGAATTCTTATAGATCTAATTGTCGTTAACTATGGTTTTCGTGATAAATGTACCAACTTTTCATCCTATAAGGTACAGTGGGGTAAGTGAAAAGTGTGTGGAAGAGGGTAGGCGCACTTTACTCTTTTAGAAATTGTTACTTGTTCAAACTATTTCTGAAGGGAGCAAAGTACAAAAACAACTTACACTGGAAAACAAACCCTACAATTCCGTAGAGATTATGAATAGTGTTTCATTTCAAATTAGAAATATATTAGGAAAAAATCCTGGGGGGGGGGGGCTACATAATTCTGGAGGGGGCCTGGCCCCCAAGGCACCCCCAGTAGTTACGCCAATGTTAATTGCATGTTAATGTTAATTGCTTTAAAAATGCATCTACAGTGGGACGCATTGCCATAACAATGCTTTTAAGAGGGTTTGAAATTTTAAGGTAGGGTAAGGGGATGTAATGTTAGCCTAGCTCCTTCATTCGGCCTATGTACTAACTGTGTCATTTATTTACTGATCATCAACAAAATCATTTTGCTATTAGGATTGCCGATGTAATCCGAAGCAATTAAGACAACATTAATCAAATTATAGTTGTTCACTTCCGCGTAATTTTCGATATCTTGAACTTTTGGGGCATCATGATTTCACTTGTTAAGCTGGATAGAGGACTCACACGATCTTCAAGTGATCCAAATTTGGCTTAATTGAATCAATAAAGCAAGTAATGCAGTCTGAATGTGCAGAAAACAGTTACACGTTACAAACTAACTGTTCACATAGCTAAAATAACTATGATTTTACAAGAAAATCGTAGCTTCAATGTTGGGGATATATTTTCTTGTATGTTCCCAACTATGGCCTGTTGTATCACTAACGTAGTAAAAAGGTTATTATTGGTAAAATTTAAAGTGGAAATGCATGAATTTGTGGTTGGTTATATTCAAGTGGCTGATCTAAACACAAACCTAACGAACAAAATCATTGTATAGTGAATTATAATGTTTTCATTATTGAATTACTGATAAATCATATATGAACATCACTTAAGTGTTTTGACGCAGTTTTACTTCAGTTTGTTTTGTGAAATGTTGTATTAAGTAAACTGAATACAGCTAACAATGTCTTAATTCATAAAATCAGAAAGAAAAAACCGTACAAAGGCTGCTTTTAGTAATATGTAAATCCATCGAATGGGACGAAGTTGAATCCACGAATAAACCCAATTTGGTGCATATAGACCGACATTAAATCCACATCCCTCGAAAGTTTATGGCATTATAAAAATAGTTGTGTAACTTTTAGTGGTACATGCTACCAAATGTCTTATGAAACTTATCTTTGCAAGTGTATAACTAGTTGAATCTCGTTAACAGCTTAAAAACTTTATGAGTTATAATGAAAAATGTGATCGCTGGTTGCATAATATGCTGAGTCAAGGGACACATACCCTACTTGAAGATAAATTCCACCATGTCATCGAATGAGAACAGCTCATATGAAGACGTGATTTGATTAACTAGTCTTTATTTTAGAGACTTTAGGCCGTTGGCTCGTTCGTCTCTTAACATGAAAAGTGCTTTTAATTGTTATGTTATGTATTCTCCGTGCGTGGAGTAACGATTATGATGTAGAAGGAGATGTTCGCTCATCACCATGAGACACCAAGAGTGAACATTAATATTTTTGCTAGAATAAAAGATATGAAGAGAAAGTGTTGAAAGTTCCGTCAGAGTACGGCAGGTTGGAAATAGAACAGATGTTTTTGAAAATTGAGCGAAATGGCATGTGTACAGTGTTACTCGAACCAAAGATATCTCGAGTACTTTTTCAAACAGACGTATCTGATTTTGTAAACAAAGAGGGGAAGTAAAATTCAAACGTAAATTTCTCAAAACTCTCAGCACCCTCAAGGAAAGTATCATTAGCATGATGTTAGAGAAGTGTTATTCCTTGTGTTGTTGGCCCTAGTTTGGATAAAAGTGCTAAGGGTTTCAAGAATTTAACGTTTGAATCTTACTTCCCCTCTTTGCTTACAAAATCAGATACGTCTGTTTGAAAAAGTACTCGAGATATCATCTTTTGCCTAACATCCCACGGCGGGGTAGGTCGGGGCACAGACGAGTCTGCCACCTCAACAGGCAAAAGTAACATGTTGGTACGCGCTCATGTACTACTGATAGCTGTGTGATAGTTTCTAGCGGTAGTTTGTATGAACTCTGTTCTTGATGCGCACATGGGAGAGTAACTATCTCCTTTTTGAGTTTGTTTTGCATTACTGTCCACTCTTGGTGTCACATGGCGATGAACGAATATCTCCTTCTACATCATAATCGTTACTCCACGCACGGAGAATAGAAAACATAACAATTAGAGCATGTAAAGTTAAGTAGGTAAATGCGAAACGAGAAATTATGTAACAAACTCAACATCGTTTGATGAATCAATCGGTAGTCTTTTCTGGACGTTATTGAAGGTTATATAAAAACAATTAAAACGTATCATTTCAACAACTAAGAGACTACAAACTGAATATTATTTTACAAGATTGTTGAGATAGTGTAAGCCAAGTGTCAAGAAAATGCAACAACTATTCAGTGAGTATTGACATAAAATATCTCACGAAATGTTAACTAAGTATGCAACTGTTTTTTGGGTTGGCACATTAAATCAGACATCAGCTGATAATAATTGTTGTTAGGTTAACTAGGTTGTTGGGTAATAGAATATAGAGACTTGACACTTTTAACGACACGTAACGTCAAAATACTGACACCATGGTCTTTCTACATACGTTGTGGTGATTTGTTGTTGGCCAATTTGGCTTTCATTTGGACCAGGCTGAGCAGACTGAAAATATCCTATGATTAGCAGAAAATTATAAATTATTGACTAGTTATTAACTCAGGGATACAACCACAAAGTTAACGTAAGACCATGTTGGTTTATAGTAATAATGGTATAATCTTATTTATACGTATGGTTTGTTAAAATGTTAATAAAATAGTTCTAACATGTTGCTTTGGACCCGTGCCTTCTTATGAATTTTGCTCCATACTGCACTTTCGTGATCCTAATTTTTCTTGGTTAAGAGCTCGTGTCGAAAACTGAAATAATATCGTCCTATATACTAGCGTTGATAGTATGCCCTGATTGAAGAGAAGCACGAAAATATAGTACGAAGCAAAATTCTAAAGAGGGGACGCGACTCAGTTATCAGACACCGGCAACCAAGTAAAATAATTTTGCAGATGGGGGGTGTGGCTATTTCTGTATTCATCATGCAATGAAACTAAATGAAATATAAAGTAGACAATTTGACCCATTTGTTACCCGTTTTTTGAGGACCCGGATAGGGAAAACAATTGTTCAGCCTGTTCATACAGAGATTTGTATAGGAGCAAAAGAAGGTAATTTTTAAGTAAAAAATTGAACTACTTATACTAATAGCACTTAATCGTCATATCAATCAAAACATTTTGTAAGTTTTTCTGATCAAATTGTGTATGAATGAAGTCATTGTCTTCAGTTGAACGAGAGCTATTAGCATTAAAAAACCTTTCACTTTAGCGTAACGTTCAAAATTTAGAAATGACACCCGGTATAGGGAAGAGAAACAAGGAGAAAATAAAAATAAATTTACGATTTTAGGATCAGTATTACATATCGCATTAGTCTTAACCACAAAGTGGAAACAATCGTTTTCAAAAATGTAAAAAAACTGTCGAAATAATATTATCAATTAATGTTATTCAATTACATTATCTAGTTGAAATATTCCAAATGCACACTGGATATACTCTTGCCACGTTATAATCTAATAAATTAAATTCGTTTCGACTTTCGGTCCAAACCAACGTTAAATTGAAACCATTCACTAACGTCCGTCGATCCATCAGGACACAGTTCACTACTTTAGCACTGCTGTCGATTCGCTTTTGCTTTCAAATCTAATTGAATCGTTAAACTGACGATCCGAATTTCCATGCAAAAAAAAGAACTCAATCTTTTCTATTCATGGCCCCCATGACCTGCCGAAATTGCTCTTCTGCAGGACTCTCTCAGCCAGCACTGATTACACCTCTCATTCATATCACACCGATTATATAGAGCAAATGTTACAGTTGAAATCTGGAAAACTCGGTTACGTTTTTCTATGTAGTTCGCAGTATGCACGCACAATTATGCATGGCTGTGCTATTGGACGGAAAAATGTGTATAAAAGGGGTAAAACCCATTCCAGATTCCAACCTCAATATTCCAACATGTCTTTACGGCAATTTTTATTTCCTTCGTTACGTTCCATACCACCGAGCGTCTTGTTGTTATCAACTAACACATAAGCCATCATTCCGAGGAAAAGCTACGACCATACCCTACAGACGACGGTGAACATCTCCATAGTCAGCAGTACAATTTCCGCGCTCAAATCGTGAGCAACTTCAGGCTCGAAAGTTTGTCGTGCGGTTCGAGAAGAGAATATAGTCATTACCAGTGAAAATATAGGAATACATTCATTAAACCAGGTACCGGATCCAGACGATACCGACATGCTACATTTGATTGATAAGTGATAGAAATTGAGTGTACATGATGGATTGTTTGAATTGCGCGTTACGAATGGCCATTAGCACTTGGATACGAATCACTCATAAGTGGCATGAACGCTTCGAAAATCCACGCATTGACGGGTTCAATGAGATGCCAAGTGTGAGCAGTGAAGTGTACCTAGCGCGACTAGTGATTAACTTATCAATCGGCGTTTCGGAACCACATCGACTATAGAACTAAGTGTTGTTGTCAATGACTTTGCCTGATAACGCAGCTTTTTGCCAAATGCTGACTGAAACCTCATATTGTGGGCAGTTATTTGCTGCATTAATCAGAGAACAAAGGCTTATAGGGGAACACAAAGCGAACCAGAAGATTTGGATCGGGAAGTTCTTAAATTAACATAAGCTAAATTGTGTCTGCCGATAGAGTTAATAAACTCCCTAAGTAGATGAAGAACAGCGCTGCTGTTTCCTTTGTCATACTTCATCGCTGTTTATCGCTGTGCCAGTTGTGTGTATCTCTTTGGGGAACAAGGAGACTAGGTTGTGACGGTGAAAGCAGTGCTATTCTTTCTCTTCACCTTATTATCTCTATTGTTTTAAGCTTACAAAAACAAAATACACGGAGGTAAACTCAAACTTCTTTTTAGTTTATGCAGGATGATGCAATTTAGGGATTTTATAATTTTCTGCGTTTATAACTCTTATAAACGTTTTACTAGAATCAACTTTCAAAAAATACTGTGATTACTGTTGATTTAAAAAATGTAATTGAAAGCCCTTTTGATAGGTTTATAAATTCAAATGTTTTTTCCAGTAATTACAGTGATAAATTTATATTATTTAGTTATTTTACTTTTCGCCGTGTACATAACGAGAATATGGCTGACACGTGTAGTGCTTGAAATAAAGATTTTTGATTCGATGCCCAGATGGTCGAGTGTCAGATAACATTCAGCTCAATTCTTTCCAGCTTGCTGCACGTGTTTTAAAGTGTATCTAACTAAACCTGAGCACTAAGTGATCTGGATGTTGGATCTTGAAAACTCGCAAGCAAGATCAACTGAGGGAATCATGAGCATCAGGTATTAAGTTGGCTAAAATTATTAATTATTATTCTACTTTAGGATAAAAAAAATCCATCAGCATCGATGCGCTCTATAGTTAAATAATAAATAATCAAACAAACTTGCAACCACGTGAGCCGTGTGGAATTAATTTGAATATTCAATAGCTGAAACAGCACAACAACTAACAGAAAATGGACTTTTTGCAACCTACGAACGTCAGTTGGAATACCCTCACAAAAACTACCTTTCTAAAAGGGAAACGAGTCGAGTAAATATTTGAAACGATAATTCTTGTGCAAATCGAAGTTCTTACTGACCTATCTAATACGCATCAGTTGGTTGTGCACCATGTATGAATATCTCCTCGCTCGTCATATGTTCCGATACGTCTCAGTCGATCCAACTACCGAAGTGCATGTTATCACATTGCGGCGGCGGCGGCGTCGGCGGCGTGAAAATGAGCGGTTTCGAAGTGTACTTAGCGATGAATGTGAAGTAGTAGCCTGATATGTTTCGGAAACTGACTCGTTCAAGTGACGAAATGCAAAGATTGGCTATGCTTCAATTCTCACAGTAGACTATCAATTGACAACGAGCTTAGGAAATAGATATTGCTTGTGACGATACTGGACGCACGGCGAAGGCTATTGTAGAAGTTCAAGGGCACACATTGATAATCGAAATTTGTCAAGTAGTCTAGATCAAAGTGTGTTATTCAATTTGTAATGAAATATATCGGAACAGCGATTGTCTGCTGTTCAGATTCTTTGAGTTAAAAGATAATTGTTGCTATGTGGTGCTGATCTTTGAAGAGAAAAGGGATCAATTTTGCACTGGTACTTACCCAAGTAACCATGAAGCTCTATATAGATACATCAATTATGCATTATATTACGATATAAGTTTTTGGTATAAAGCAATCTAATCTTACTTGCGTCCTTAAAGTAGAACTAAAGTCGAAAAGGGCCCCACTCCTGTCAAATTAAAGCTAGCGCACATGCTTTATTGAAGCCCGAAAATAAGTATATTTAGGGCATAGTTACTTTTTCAGCAGTTGAATTACTGCTTCTACTGAAATGTTTTATTGCATTTTAAAAAGCATATATAGAGCTTGGGGTATTTTGGAAAAAGAAACATCGAAAAAATATTTAATTTTCTTCTAGATGAATTCATTTTTTCTGTTACGTTTATTGTGGGGATATTATTTTTTTTATTTTATGGCATCTGCGCGTAACAATGATGGGATATATTTTGAATAAGCTCAAATGTGTTTCCTACATCGGGATTCGAACCAAGGCTTCTCACGACTGGTCGATGAATGCCGGTTGTGGTAACGCTCTTAGTCATAACTGGATCAACAATAGAAAAGGGCCCATCAACATTTGTAAACAAACACTCCTGAGCCCGTTTTCTCGCAAGCCGCTGGCTACACATGCAAACCTACAGAATCATCGTGTAGGGGAAACTTTCCCCTACATGATGATGGTATTGGTTTGCGTGGGTGGCCTACGCTTTGCGAGGAAATAGGCTCAGAAGTGTTTGTTTACAAATGTTGATAGGCCCTTTTCTATTGTTGCTCCAGATAAGAGCAATGGAATTATATAAGACAACTGCATAATATTAAGGAAGCACACCCCAAACATACCCTCTTTGTCGTTCTATAAAAACATATTTCAGGCAGCTATTTTTAGATTTTTCTTGCTAAACACGCCATTGAGACTGCGATACCATAACCTTTAATCAGTGCAAACCTCAACCCGATACGAGCTACAAATGAAATCATACCCACCGCCGTTCATCACACAACAAGCCGACACAATTTTGATGCCCGGTGCAGGTTGAAACTGGATCATTAATGAAAATGATAAATATGAGAATAAAGATTGAAAAAACAGCTCCGTCCTCTGAATATAAACAACCAGAAAAAACCGCGGCTCCCCATAATGCATCCATACGTTTTGCTGAAATTTTAAGAATCAAACTTTCTGGTTAAGGAGAATGAAGGTGACGATTCTGAATCTGACAGGCAGCTCAGCTCGAGCATATGTTTTCCATTTCCAAAGTGAAATTGGAAAACGTCATCCAGATGATATTGCACCAATGCTACTTTTTAGCTAGCAATGAAGCATTTATTGAGACAATGCATTAATGGATCATTTAATGCGTATTTAACGTTAAGCAGTTTGTAGAAATATAGTAATGCATCATAACATGTTTAATATATAGGTAATGCTACATAGCATGGGAGTTGTTGAAAAAATGTGATATGGTATTACTGTTGCTGATAGTCGGTCGAATTATTGTTATGATATGATGCTTGTGGTTACTTGGGTATGTTTTATTCGCTAGGAATATCTGCGGCATAGAATTTCGGTAGAGGAAGCAAATCTTTTTTTTTTTTTGACAACATGAAACGACAGAGGACAAACTTGTATCATAATTTCTCAAGAATCATGAAAATGTGTTCACTGTTTTCTTTTCACCCACTGAAATTTGCATTAGACTTCAGATTCACATCATGTGAATGGCAACTCTTTTAAAAAGAATGACGTCTGTTTGCACAGTTTGCACCTTCTGGTGGTTCAAATTATCCATTCAATTCCACACCTCACTTACGTTTAAGAGGACTTTCTGCCTGGTCTGTCACACCAGGGAGGCAATCTAGACACTGCATATCGAACCTATGGCTTTACGTTCATTCCGAATCATGATCAGAGGTTTTCTGTCTCAAAAAATCCCAAAGACGCACAATGCGTTGAATGTATGGGATAGGGGAAACAAAACTGGAGGTATGGTCATTTTTGTTAACAGAACGAGAGATCCAAGACACCGAGTGTTCAACAGCTACCCCTAGAAACCATCATTGTTATTTTGACGTAGGACTACATTACGAAAAGTGGTCAGGTCTTGAGGGTTAATATCTCAGTCATATCTGAAAAGATTTACCCAATTTTTGCATCAAACAATCAGAATTTCTACGCATCAACTTCAATAGAGAACATTGTCCAATTCGGGCCACATAGGGTATGTGTCCCTTAACTCAGCCGAATATGCAACGATCGATTACATTTTTTATTTTAACTCATAAAAAATTTCAGTTGTAAGCGATATTTAACTAGATACACACCTGCTTAGACACGTTTAATAAGACATTTGGTAGTATGAGTCATGATAAACTATACAACTCATTTTATTAAGTCAGAAACTTTCGAGGGATACGGATGTAATATCGGTCTATAAGCACCAAATTGGGTCCATTCATCGATGCAACTTTGTCCTATTCGATTAATTTTGTATTGAATGCAGTCTTTGTGCAGTTTTCTTGCAGATTTTATGATTTGAGGCATTGCCAGCTTTATACGCTACACCCAACATAAATTTTCACAAAACAAACTAAACCAAAACTATTTTGAAATACTTAAGAGATTTTAACATATGATTTATTGGCCCTCTTATAATGAAAACATAATAATTAACTTTGCACATGTTTTATTCCTTTGGTTTTTTTTAGATAAGCTATTTGGAAAATATACAATCGAAATAATACATGTACATTGAAAATTTTACTGATAACAACATTTTTATTTAGTTATTCAAACACCAGGCCATAGTTGGGAACAAAGAAAAAAATATGTCCCTATCATTGGGTCCATTGTTTTTTTGTCGGTTCCATTTTACCAAATTTAGATCATTCGAAGATCATGGAGATAATCTGTTTAGCTTAACCAGTGAAATCATGATGTCTAAAAAGCTTAGGAAATCGTTTAGTAAACAGCAATAAATTGACTAATAATATCTGAATCTTATTTTGTTGATTATCGCTGAATTAATGACATATTTGGCACATAAGCCGCATCAAGGAGCTAGGCTAACATTACATCCCCTTATGCTACTATTGAAAAATTCATTAATGTTAAGCCTTGTCTTAAAAAGTATACTAACTCCTTCAGATATTTGGAGTCATATATGACCCCAAAAGCAAAATGGCTGTATAAAATCACAGACGAAATAAATGTGTACACTGCCTTGGGCTAATTTGTAGAACATCAATACTTTTTAGAACATCCGAAGTAAAGGAATAAAAAATAAATGCCTTTTTAATAATGTAAAGCGTTGTTTTTGAATTTATAACATATGCATATGTATTCAAAAAAATTTCGTTGATGAACATTAAATATTTTTGTATTTTTCTGGGATGTTCTTTTTTTTTAACGGAATGGAATCTGCACACAGACTCCTGAAGATCTCAGGGTATGGGGATGAGGGTGCCAACTTCTCGACCCACTAAAAACCCACCCGCACCTCTAGCCTTTCTGGCCTACCTCTGTGTTGTACACCAGTACGCGATTCTGGAAATAGCTTCCCAGAATCTTGTACAGGTATCCCGGCACGTGAAAAAGTTGGAGCGAGTCAGCGATAGCAACACAACGAACGCATTTCGCACGTCCTGGATTGCCACTTCAGCTGTTTTGGTAACGGACAGAATTGCATCCACCATCGACTTCCCTTTACGAAAGCCGAACTGGTTTTTAGACAGACCGTCTAAGCCCTCTGTGTACTTGGTTAATCTGTTAAGGATAACCCTTTCGAGCACTTTACCTACTGGATCTCCAGGTGGCTTCCATGCCTTTGGTAGCAGTACTAGAGTCTGGATTTTCCAGGCGTCCGGGAAGATACCCTCGTCCAGACATCTTTGCATCGCCACCCTGAACATTCCGGGCGCCAGAGAGATAGCCGTCTTGATGGCCAAATTCAGTATGCCGTCAGGTGCTGGCGCTTCGTTTAGCTTTAACGATTTGCCTATCGCGGGGATTTCCTGAAGCGTGACGGTCGCTTCGTCCCCTTCATCCGCAGTGCCATCATGGGGCGATTCTGCCATCATCATGGGCCAGAATCTCTGCTCGTGACTCGGAAAGAGTGGCTAACACCGCGCGGCGCTCCAATCTTTCCAGGTCCGATCGCTCCCTTTGCATCCTCCTTCTAGCTTGGAGGCAAGATCGCCGGAGGTCTGCAATCGTCTCTGCCCACCAGTAAACCGGCAGCCTTCCATCCCTAGGTTTGACCTTTCTGAGCATGGTTGCGTCGCACACTCGTGTGAGAATTCTGGGATGTTCTAGGTTATCCAAAACTATACTTGAGTTGAGAACTTAGGATCAACAGTTGTAACCGTAGCGTTTATTGCTATATAAGGTTACGATACATATTGAATGAACCTTTTGCAAGGGCAGTAGTCAATATTTGATAATTTTGTGATTTTTTAGGTCATCAAAACTGTCCTTGAGTTCAGAACTTGATATCTGCAGTAGAAACCATAGCTGTTTGGACAATACAAAATTGCCCTACGTATTCAACCTTATTCAGTGAATATTTTCCAACGTAAAAGAGACATTATGAGATAAACTGGGATGACCTTGGTCATCCAAATTGTCTTCAAGTTCAGAACATTAGATCTAATGTTGTAGCAGTTGATTTTGGAGTGTGCAAAGGGACAATATGCATTTAGCAATATTCATTGAATAGTTAGTGTAGAAGACATTATGCGAACACCTTAGGCTATTCTACGTCATCCAAACTATCCTTAAGTTCAAAACATAAGATCTACAGTTGTAACAGTTGTTTTTTGGGGCAATATAAGGTGATCATATGTGTTCAATCATATTCAATGCATCTTCTGAAAGGTCAACAGTTATTATTTTATAACTTTCTGCTCCTCTTGGTAATCTTAACTGTTCTGGACTTTAATACTTAAAATCGACGCTAGTAATAGTAGCTTTTTGAACTAAACAAAGTTACGGGACATATCCAAGCAAGTTTAGTTAATATTTTTTAACGTAAAAATACACAAGAAGATAATTTTGGGATGTTCTAAATTATCCAAACTGTCCTGGCGTTCAGAACTTAAGATGTACAGTTGTAACTGAAATTTTAGGCAATAAAAAATTTACAATTGATATTCAAACATATTCAATTAAAATTCATAAAAGTCAATAAACATTACAATGCAATATGACGTGTTCTATGTCGTTCAAGCCAACCTTGAGATCCAAACATGGGACCTACAGTTGTAAGGAAAGCTCTCTGGGCTATGCTGTGTTTTGAAACAAATTCATTGAATGCACCTCTATATCGTTTTCGAAAAAGCATTTCATAACACAAAAAACAGTTTCTATAGGTCAGATAGTAATTGAAAGATGTCATCAAATTAGAGACCTAGGAGTCATACTAAACTCTAAGTTATCCTTTGCTGATCACTACAAAATCATGTATAAAGCAAATAACATGCTTGGGTTTATTTAAAGATATAGTTTGCATTTCAACGACCCTTACACATACTAGAATACTGTAGCGTTGTTTGGGCTCCATATCAAGGAAAATATGTTAACCGTATAGAATCAGTTCAGAGACAGTTTGTGTTGTTTGCTCTAAGAAAATTAGGTTGGACATGTCTGCCATTACCATCATATGAGTCGCGATGTTTGTTGATTAATTTAGAAGGACTTCAAAGGCGAAGAGAGTTCGCAATGATTGCTTTCCTAGCTGATGTTATTGAGCAACGAATAAACAGTAAATATTAGAAAACTTAAATTTTTATGCTCCTACTCGCTCTCTAAGAAATAGAATGATGCAATTTTTTTTATTTCTATTTTTTTTTTGTTAGGCTAACTAGACAATAGTTAATTAAAAACTATCAGATGTTAAGCAAAAATGTAACGAGGTCTACGAAATGATTGACGACAAATAAAATATAAAATAACCGAATATCTTGAGAGAACAACAGACATTATGAGATAACCTTCGGATTTTCTAGTTTATACAAACTATCCTGGAATTAAAAACATAAAATCTACAGCTGTAGTTGTAGCTTTCTGGAGCAAATCAAGTAACAATATGTTTTTGACCAAATAAAGTGAGTCTTCTGGAAGGTCAACAGATATATCATTAAATGAGATATCTTGGGGTGTTTCAGGTCACCAAATTGGGATCTATAGTCGTAACTTTAGCTTTATAATGTATGAAAGGTGACGATGTGCATTCAAACACATTCAGTGAATCTTCTGTAAGGTCACCAGTCATTATCAGATTATCTTGGGATGTTCAAGTTCATAAAAACGGACCCTGAGTTCAGAACTCAAGATATACAGTATTTGCCATAACCTTTGGAGCTATACAAAGCTACGATAAGTATTCAAACATAATCAATGAATATTCTGAAACGTCCACATACATCATAAAATAAACTTGTTAGTTTCAGGTCATTGAAACTGTCCTTCAAAACTCAGGGTCTACAATTGTAACGGTAGCTTTATGGGCTATACAAAGTAAAGTAAGATGGTTTTGAATACAGGAAAAGAAAATTGGGCGGAACAATATTTACACACTTAGATTTTTTTACAGAAATCTGCAAAATTTTACCGAATTCTCAACTGCTGAACGTTCGGTAATCCGATTTCACGGATTTATCGATAAGCCCAATTCATCGACTCCGAAGGCCAACATTATATGCATCTTCAATACCTAGCATCTAGCAATCACATCCTCTACAAATTTTTTTTCGCCAATCAAATGCGAGCGTCACAGGAACGTGGGAGATTTTTCGGCATGTTGCACTTGTTAACTACACCGAATTGTGCCTCTAGGACACATTTAATTTGACTATCTTTGAGAATGGAACGACCAAATTTCTCAGATAGCTGCTATCATATTCATCGCCAATTGAACCTCAATTGGTGAGTTCCTGCATAATTGTACCCATGTCATTCAAAGACGTTGTACAGGAAAGCTACACGCATGGCATAATGAAAGAGCTACAATAACCGCCGAGTCTGGAGCGGATGACGGCAAGAGCCTTTGCCAGTTTGAATAAATTGCACAGCTATGCAGAATGTACACCAGATTCAAGACCATCGCTCGCTCATACGTTGTACAACTGTTCTTGATTATTTTGCAAGTTGTTATTAAACGCGACTGCCTTCAAAAAACATATGATAGCCTAAACTAAAATGTTAAGACAAACAAAAGCGTAGCGCATGAGTCTTCTGCGTCGAGCTGAAAGTGGAATGAGATGTGAATGAAAGTGATGAATGGAGCACTCTGAGGTATCATCAAAGTGGAAGTCTTCTTTTCGTGAATCGATCAGACGCTGATGCAATCAACATGATGGACAACTGACAGTATTTTGGCACACGGCAGTCAAAATTGTAGCGCTCTCGATTTCACGTTGAGCTATCACACTTTTCCCGAGTGGGTATGAACTAATCGATTTTGATAAGCTGAAAACGGTCAGCTGAAACAGAGAAAAAAAAAGATACGCGAAAATTAAGTATTCTCATCAATCACCGATAACGAACCGATAACGGGCGCAATTGACAATATCCTATTACTTATCGAGAGCTTACGAGTCCAAATTAGCATGAGGTGCACTGTTCTATATAAAGCGTAGTTTTTTTTATGTATTGTCCTCCACCTAAGGTAAACTAGATGACGTAGTCAACCACTGTTATCATCGTGTGAAAAAAAGCTCCTGATAAAATCGTTCAGTCAATAGTCAACATTTCGTATCGCTGTTGTGTAGGTCCCGGGCAACCTTGTATATAAATTCATCCTTATCAGATGATTCCTATGACGTATCCACGTGTACCATGAACTTCTGTTTCCAATGCGTAATGACAGCTTTTCCGTCTCTCAGTTCTCAACGGCTAAAGCCACGATAAACATCGAGTGAAGCCATGCTGCAACCTGCTGGCAGTGCCGTCTGCTAAATCGTCACCTTCGTTTAGAACACTTTGAAAATTACGGGCAGAGCTCAACGAAAATCTTCACGATGACTGTAGTGTCAGCGCCTTCCGGTGGCGGACTAAAGCGGGAGATGGGCTTGATGTCCGCCATCAATGTAATTATAAGTGTTATGATAGGATCCGGAATATTCGTCTCACCTACAGCTGCTCTCAAGTACTCCGGAAGCGTTGGATTCTGCTTAGTTGTGTGGACTGTTTGCGGAGTTATCTCCCTACTGGGAGCGTTGTGTTTTGCAGAGCTGGGAACTGTTGTTCCACGATCGGGAGCCGAATACGCGTATTTGATCGAAGCTTTCAAGAAGAGTCACAAATTCTGGGGACCTCTACCTTCCTTCATTTGTGCCTGGGTCTACGTGGTAGTGCTGCGTCCGGCGGAAATAGCTGTGATAATTCTCACGTTTGCCGAATACTCAATCTTACCCTTCAGCAACCTTCTCGGGTTGAATAACCTCTACGAAGAGGATCTGCATAATCTTATCAAATTGATAGCCATTTTAGGTTTAGGTGAGCGAACTCATCGACTTGTTTGTGACACAATTTTGAACTTTAACATCCGTTATCTCCACAGGAGTCATCACATATATTAATCTAAGCAGCGTCAAGTTATACGTTACGATCAACAATATTTTCGGATTCTGTAAGGTATTTGCATGTTTGATTGTAATTTTTGGTGGTATCTACCAGTTGGCAATCGGAAATACTGAAAATTTATCCAGAGGATTCGCTGGAACTAACTTCAGTCCAGGACATATCGCACTTGCCTTCTACAATGGCCTCTGGGCCTATGATGGTTGGTCAAGCGTAACTACCATTACGGAAGAGATCAAACGACCTGAAGTGTAAGTAATACCTAACAAAACGACATCGAATCCACCCTAATGAAACCTCTTCTTATTTTACAGTAATATTCCACGATCCATCATAATAGCCGTTCCAATCATCACGGGCCTGTACGTGTTCATGAACATGGCTTACATGACAGTGCTTTCTCCGGAGGAGATGATCAAATCGGAAGCTGTTGGGCTTGACTTCGGCGATCGAGTGCTAGGATCCTTTTCATTCCTCATTCCGCTAGGAGTAGCATTGTCCACATTCGGTTGCGCACTGAGCATCCAGTTTGGCGTCACCCGCCTCTGCTACGTTGCCAGTCAGGAAGGACAAATGTTGGAACCCCTGTCCTACATACACGTGCGTCGCGGGACACCAACACCGGCGGTTGCCATGCAGGGTGTTCTTGCCCTTATGTTTATCCTGGTTGGTAACATTGAGGAACTCATTGAGCTGGCTTCTTTCCTCATATGGTTCTTCTATGGATCGGCTTTCATTGCACTGTTGACCCTGCGCAAGACGCAACCTAACATAGAGAGGCCTTACAAAGTGCCATTATTCGTGCCAATTTTCGCGCTCGGAGTATCCATATTTCTTTCAGTCGTACCAATCATCGCTGAACCATCGCCCAAGTATTTCTTTGCTGTTGGATTCATCTTGAGCGGTGTCGCCGTCTACACACCGTTTGTTTATTACAAGATTCGGCCCAAGTGGATAAGTAAGTGTTTTGGCTGTTTCATCAAAGACTTAGTATCTAACTATTTGATGATTTTTACTTTTCAGATAAACTTACCTATCTTATTCAAGTGCTGTTTGAGGCCGTGCCAACGTCAGAGAAATCGGAATAATATTTCGGCGCAATGGTTTCGTTTTTATAATAAAACTTTTAAATTTTACGTTTGACTTCCTTTCGACAAGACCGAAAAGTTCACATAACATAAGTAGGAAATAACGTAGAGAAAATTTTGATCTCAAACAGTAACCACATCATAGATATTTTTGCTAATGATTTTGAAGGGTTCAAAGTGAAGATACAAGTTAGCCGTACGTTGAATGCTGATCTAATAAAAGGCAACGGTTGTGCTGGCTGTAGTAATTGTGTTGATATGATCGACCTGCTGGAGACCATTATCCTTATCTCGTCATAGATTGTTCAGGGTCTGTTTGGGAATGCAAAGTCAATAATTAAAGATAGTTTCGATAGTTGTCAGTCGTTAAAAACTCCAAGTGATTGAAGCAAATATCTCGAAAATCTATCGGGATAATGATGAAGCTATTAGTGTTTCAGTTATTTTCAACCACTACCCTCGTAAGGCGTAGTCTGATCAAAATAGCGTTGGTTTGGTCCTAATAGATCGTTAGGCCTGCATTTGATATTAAGTATGTTAGAAAATTCTATTCTACACTCGTAAGAAAGCGTTGGGTGGCCCTGAAAAGGGTCGTTTGGTTTAAATGATGATACGGCCTAGAGTTTTAGACCCTTCTCCAGCGTCCAGCCAGTAGTTGGCAACGCATTACCTCTGGCTGCTCTCAATTTCGCCCGATAAATACGAGCTCGCTCTGCATCGGGTCATGGATTTTCGGAGGATTTGCCGTATATTTGATCTTAACGTGCCTCCGAAATTTGTGCATACGGTTGGCATCAAAACGATTCTCATTTCTACAGTTTTTAAAAACTTATTTCTTCCTGGAAATAAAATTTTACTAGTTACTAGTTAACTCTATCCAACGTAAATCGAAACACTTCAGAATAACTATTCATAACTAATTAAAATGTGCAGTAAATGTTAAATTGGAATAATACTTGCCAGAACAAAACATTCTTTAAAATTCTCCAACACCGATGGATGAATATGTACAGAAAATATATTCATGGTTTTGTTTTTGCAAAAGTTTAAAATCTTATTAACTCAAGTGTGGCATTCGTAAAAACCTCTGGTTGATAAGAGCAAAATTCTAAAAAAACCAATTAAGAAACGATCGAGATATGAGCGTCCGATGTTTCATGACGGTAGCCATTTGTAAAATTTCTATTTGTCATGCGAAGATAAATTGCAATCAACCAAACTCTCTCAAATTGAATTGGACGATTCGAAAAGGACGGATTTTTAATGATCCACTTTTGCATTTAAACCCGCCGCGGTCTTTTGAAGTTCCAAAAAGATTATTTCAGCAGTTGCACGTTGCGCCTTACCAGAAGATGTCAGCCAACAAGATCACTCACACAAGCACCTTATTTTGCTCATCGTGGTCGCACCCGCCGCCTGGCTTGAGCAACCGACTGACTGCCTAGCAAACCACTGCATAGTTTACGGCTGCCTAGCAACGGTTGCCTAGCCAACGGCTTGCTAGCAGCAGCCTGCATCGTAACGGCAACAATCAATATGCAACTAGCGATCCTAGTTGCATATTGATTGTTGGTAATATTGAACAAAACTCCGTAACCTCTTTACATTTTAGGTCGATACTGGCCTTTTGGTTTGATTTGCTGTGTTATTTTGACAGACTATTTGAGAGTGTGTTCGTGTGAGTTCATTATTAGGGACGCATTATTAAGCTTGGGACCGAGCTTGGGACCGATGTGCTAGTACTGACTGAGCCAAGAAAAAAATCGTATTTGTTCGGGACCTAGTCTTACAGTACGTTCATACTATAGCTAATATTACGTGATATAGAGTATCTGAAGGTTTTACCATAGACTAACTCTAAGACCAGTAGGTCCCATACAAAAACGATTTTTTTCTTGGCTCAGTCAGTACTAGAACATCGTCCCAAGCTCGGTCCCAAGCTCAATAATGCACCCCTTATAATGAACTCACATGAACACACTCTCAAATACTCTGTCAAAATAACACAGCAAATCAAAACAAAGGCGCAAATATGTATAACAAGGTGCTGGCTTCAAGGTGTAATTCGGACCAAGGGGTTCTACAACAGTGAACCAATTTCAAATCGCTAGTTACATATTGATTGTTGGTTTTACCATAAACGTAGTAAATTTAACTGAAATTTCATGATGGTTTTAAAGATAGGCGTAGTCAGGTAAAATGGTAGTTTTTACTACAAGAGTTTTTTCTGTGTATCGACCTAAGAAGTAAAGAGGTTACAGAATTTTGTTCAATATTATTTACCATGCGGAATTTTGACAACTGATCAGCGTGGAACGAAATGTCAACTTCACTTACGGAATAATCGAGCAGAATATTTTTCCGAAAGCAAAAGTGACAGCTCCCATTAGTTTGCGTGGAAACCTTACAAATTCCAATTTTAATTTTCGTTCTTTTCTGCTGTAGAAATTTCTTTTCGTTTCGTTTCAGTAGACGGAATTCAACATTGGTTTGGGATAGAAAAAGAAATTTCTTTCAAACACGATACCGACCTTTATACGATGTGGGAGCTGAGAATTTGGCACTTGAAGCATAGACTAACTCTAAGACCAGTAGGTCCCATACAAAAACGGTTTTTTTCTTGGCTCAGTCAGTACTAGAACATCGTCCCAAGCTCGGTCCCAACATAGACTAACTCTGTTGCTTGAAGTGTCATGCTAAGTTTGATTTCGACAAAACTTTTTCATACACGGAGTAAAAACTGTCCCGTTTGAAACAACAAACTTGTTTGTTAACATCCAAACTAGAAAAACAAAACATTAGCATTAGCATTAGCATTGACGGTTGCACACCTCGTGGATGGAGCTACGATGAGGAATAATTCGTTGAAGACATTGCATGCCACCATGAAACGAAACCAGCTTCTGATACGTTTCTTCACGCAACAATCACCACGAAAACACTCCTCGATCGCTCACCTGGCCACGTCCATGCAACCGTTGGTGATAGGGAGGATTTGGTATCTACCTTAAGAAAACACGGGGAACCCACATAGCCTTCAGTAGATATCAAAGGAAGAAGGAAATGAATAGTCGGAGAGAATAGTTGAACAGAATGCTCTGTTTGGTGCACAGGACGAAAATGTAAATGGTCGTTGGGAGCATCTAGTCTAAGAGGGTTAAGTGATGCTCCATTTATCTTCAAACGGTTGGGACTTTAGCATTAACTATAGTCCTAGCTCCTTATGGCTTATGGTTATAGCGCCATTACTCGCTCTCTGAAAAGAAAGAAGAAAGCGCCGATCCAAAATCATATGTTCCCCCCCTCCCTTCATCACACACACACACACACACACACACACACACACACACACACACACACACACACACACACACACACACAAATATATATCCAAAAACACAACAAAGAAGCTAATTAATTCACTCCGGAGAAAAATAAACGTAACGGCTGTCTTGTCCATTGAGTAAAGTCTTCACTTTTCTACACTTGTAGAGTCGTTTGAAGACCACAAATTAATAAAAACTTGAAATAAAATAAAAAATAAAGCGAGGAAAAATGACACGAGAAAATTTTTCACGTCTTACTTCCAGTTGCGCACACTACGATCGTCTGCACCGAGGTTCCCAGTACATTCAACACAAATGCCTTCTTAAGTGTTCTCACCCAAATGGCAAAAGAAATCTTCGCGCTTAATATTATGTGCAAATTAGCAATGATTTGAAACCTGTGCATAACGCAATCAGCCAACACTATAAGCGGATAAGGGAATCGATCCAAGCCCAATGAGGTGAATGTTAACATCTATCTCATTGATCCATGTCAGGACCTGGTAGTAGATATTTTTTTCCATGTATTGTTTTGACTATACAAGGTCCGCCACTACACAGGAGAAAAAACCCTCTGAAGTTACCTTCTTAGAAGACAAGTCTTTCTCTCGTGTAACGCAAAGTGAGTCTCTAAATCACCAATTCCAATCATTCTCACACTCTTTTCCATTCATTCATATCATGTGATGATTATCACCAAGCCACACGCACATTGATCTTAGAAAACCCTCAGAACTATCAATATTCCCGAGCGCATATCGAAAAGGATGACAAATTTAAGGTTGAGTACCTTGCAGTGCTTTTTACATCTGCTTACAAGAGGTACTGCAGAGACAGAGACAAAGAGTGAAAGAGAGAGAAATAAAAAAAAAGTGATTTTGTATTAGGTTACTTAGCTGAATGATCTAGATATCTATCAATAATCCCCAACGCATGGGACGCTGTATCATTGCAACATCCACCGCTGTACCTGGTCCTCTCTTTTCTTTAGTCGCGACTGCTATTTCTTCCAATGGTCCAATGCATAAGCATAAGCTGATGCCAAAGAACGTCGATTCTAGCTCTGTTCATACACATGTCCGGATCCTCAATCCAGAATTCCGTCTTCCGAAATCACGCTTCTTTTTTTCACACACGCACTTTATTCGATTTTTGATTGGTTTTATTTCACACGCTTTCTTCACTTTCCCAAATTTTCAGCCACAATACGGATAGTTCAACTCGCAGAAGTATATTAATAATTATATAATTATCTAAATTTTCCTTAATATTGCGTGCGAAAAAATATGACAGGAAAGAAAGACACGTCTGCTCGTGGCCAAAGCACACTGCGTTCTTTTTTCAACATCCAAACTAGAAAAACTAGTTGTACAAAAAATCCTTTTTGTTGTTTTAAACCAACGACTTTGATTCGAATCAAACAGGCTGGTTGGTTGATTCAGCCTAAAGATATTACGACAATACAACAAAAATTATGGTTGTTCTAAATTGACATGTTTGTTGTTTCCACCTTGAGAGGGGTTTATTATTACTAAAACACTGGTTGCGTAGACTCAGGGAAATCAAAATAAAATTTTAGGTTGATTCAACCAAAGCGGCGGTTAAATGAAACTGATATTTTGTTTGGAGAAAACATGACTAAAAATTTTGTTTGAAACAAACTATTTTTTTGGGTTATTCCATTTTCCGTCATTCGGTCCCACTGCAAGCTGTCACCCAATCGTGTATTTTCGCGGATGTTTTCATCGCAGTTTAATCGGGAGTTTACATCTATGTTAACGTTTGTACGGTTGTTTATTACCTTACAGGCGTGATTTCTGCAATAATAGGAGTTCCAGAAGACTAAATATGTGCTGGCATCGGATCGTACAGCGCAAAGATCGGGTTGCTTTTTGTTGTAAGTAATCTATACTTTCTAAGGAATGTTTTTTTTTCACTTCAAGTTTACCTGGAGGAAAGTTTCAATTTGCAGGATATTTATATGAGGCTTTGAAGGTTGTGTACAATGATTCGACAGCAATTGGGAGTTTGAATTTAGAATCTGGCGAGGTTAGTTGGATCCAAGTAGTTGTAATTGAGATAGTTATTCAAATTTGTTTTATTTACAGCCAATCTTTACACATGAATGCATAATGGATTAATACGAAAACATCAGCACCCCTCGCCCACCAATTAAGTTGATAGACTGTTGAAGATTTTGAATATTTTATCGTGATCAAAATGCGAGGTTTTTCGAAAAAGAAGCATCACTGGATTAACATCGAAAAAGAGTGCATCTTTCGTTGGCTTGCAAAAATGTTAGTGAATCAAATGAAATTTGTGGCAATTGGCTGCTAACTTTCTATCGATTGGATCAGATTTCAGATATCACAAACAGTTGGAGCAGATGAACCGTTTGTAATCATGCACTACTTGCGAGGTGATGGTCATAGGAAACACCGCATGGCTGACCCATTGGAACGCTCAACGCCAGAAGAATCTCGATGACAACTACGAGAAGGTGTTTGAGAAATTCCGTTGTTGTGACTGTTCTGCCATTAAGCCAACTTAAGAAGCTTTGAAATCCCACCAAAAAGGGGAGAGCATTTACCGGGCCGAATGAAAGGTCAAGGATTCTTTGAATACGAGTGCGACAAGTGCTTTAAACCGTTCGAAACTATTGACGAATGGGAACATTAACTTAGCAATAAACAAAATTTTCCTTAAAAAATACCTGCATTTTATTCAAATAAATATTCTTGAAATTACAGAAGCATGTAGGTGATTATAAACGGAAATGTTTGATATTTCAACCATTTTCGTTTGTTTGTTTCAAACAGCAATTCAGTTTCAATCATACTAAAATTTGTTTGAAACCGAATAAAAATTTACATCAGGCTGATGTCTGATTTCAATGTCTACATCAACATGAAATTCAAATGTACATCTTACGTTGAACATTAGAGATCAGATCGATTTCGCCGTATTTAGGCAAGCCCGCATAACGAGAAACAATTTGCTGTATAGTTGAAACTATATTTCGAATGTTAGATATATTATCACATTTTATGTTATGGTTATCGTATAGTTTAATCTCATTTTCACCATACAACCTCTACATTAACATATATTGTTAACGTTTGCCATATTGTCATTGAAAGGTTTCTCATTGTTTGCATTCGGTCTGGATTATATAACAAGTTTTTGGCATAGAGTACAGCAAATATTTTGTTCGTGAAAATTGCCATTTTGTTATGGTAACCTAACTTAACCGCCTATTCAGCATATTGTTATTTGGCTTTTTACCATCTGACATATTGTTAAAACTATATAGGAGATTGTTAGTTTATAGTTGTCAACTATAAGGGTAAATGTCGATACAATAACGGAAACGGTCGTCAACAATGAAGGAAATTGTCTCGGAATGGTTTGTGATTATGCGGGAGGTAACATCATAGACTAACTCTAAGACCAGTAGGTCCCATACAAAAACGATTTTTTTCTTGGCTCAGTCAGTACTAGAACATCGGTTCCAAGCTCGGTCCCAAGCTCAATAATGCGTCCCTTATAATGAACTCTCACCAACACACTCTCAATCATTCTGTCAAAATAACACAGCAAATCAAAACAAAGGCGCAAATATGTAAAACTAGGTGCTGGCTTCAAGGTGCACTTTGGACCAAGGGGTTCTAGAACAGTGATCCAACTTCAAATCGCTAGTTGCATATTGATTGTTGGTAACATGATGTTAACATCAGACATTTTCAAACAAAGTTTTTCTAATCCAATGTCCCTTTGACGTCATGATTTTGACATTCAAATAAAATGTTTTTTTGGTGTTTTAAGACATCAAAGCATATTGATGTTTTCAAATGTATTTGAATAAAACAGCACAGTCAAAGGATTTTTGATGTTTTCAGATGTATTAAAGGTTATGAATAAACATCTTACATATGTTTTCAAGTGTCGATTTTATCCAATAAAAGAGATGATGTATGATGCATTCAGATGTAGAAAAACGTGACGGTGTATCGTTTCCGGATGTTTTCAGTTGTAGATAATAACATTAAAACCAAATAATCTGAAAGCATCAAAATCACATGTTAGGCTAAGGTAAATTTTTATTCGGATGTTGAGTAGAGTACATAAAGTAAATATGCACCAGTATCGCCAAAACATATACGATTCACACTTAATTCTAATCGCATCGGATATTTACCGATATTTTATGAGTACAAAATTATACATCTATAAGAACATGGATTTCAACGCAACGTGTGATTGTTGTGACACAGGATGTATTCTGGCTTATTATGAATACAACATTTTACTTCACAAAGACCTTTGATTCTATTGTAACGTTTCATTCTTATGTTGTGAGGAGTTTTCTAATGCTGTAGACCTGCAGTCTTTTACAGTAGAATGAAGTTTATTTCTATGGTAACGACCAATTCTAGACAAAATAGTCAATAGGTCGAAAGTAACATTTGTAAACAATGACCTCTTGCGTATTTTTCTGGGATCTGCTTGCTCCCACAACCAAAATAGCACCAGAAGCAGATAGAAGGAGTTATTACCTTCCCATCGGTAGTAGATATAGATGTAAGCAACCTGGCATTTCCAGGAAATTTACGTTTTAAGTCATTGTTTACAATTGTTCCTTTCGACCTTTTGACGATTTTGTCTAGAATTATAATGTCATCAGATGTGTACACGCAGAGAAATAGATATTTATTTCAAAAATAAATCACTTTCACGCAAAGAAATCACTCTGCTTTGAATCAACAAAATATTTTGTTGGTATTCAAAACAAAGTTTCTATTTGTTTCAATTCATGAAAAAGTTTCAAATCAATTCAAAATTTCATTCAAATTACACCAATAAAATTATTTGAAGTAATCACAGTTGTGTGGTTCAGAACAATCACATTTGTTTTTAAACTCAAATTATTAATTTATTGCTTGAACAAAGTATTTTGTCACCCTAAGAAATCACTCTGCTTTGAATCAACAAAATATTTTGTTGGTATTCAATGCAAGCTTTCTGTTTGTTTCAATTCATAAAAAAGTTCCAAATTAATTAAAAATTTCATTCAAGTCAAACCAGTAAAATTAGTCAAAGTAATCACTGCTGTGTGATATTAATTTAAATAATGTTTGATTTATAACAACCACATTTATCGTTTAACTCAAATGTTTAATTTATTGTTTGAACAACATATTTTTTCACGGTAAGAAATCACTCTGTTTTGAATCAACAAAATGATTTGTTGCTTTTCAATACAAGATTTCTATTTGTTTCAATTCATAAAAAGTTCTAAATCAATTCAAATTTTCATTCAATTAAAACCAATAAAGTTAATTAAAGTAATCACTACTGTGTGATATTACTTTAAATAATATTTGATTTATAATAATCGCATTTATTTTTTAAACTCAATCGATTAATTTATTGTTATAAAATCGAAATATTTTTTCACCCTAAAATCCCCCTGTTTCGAATCAACAAAATATTTTGCTGCTATTCAATACATGGTTTCTATTTGTTTCAATTCTTTAAAAAAAATTCAAATCTATTCAAAATTCAATTAAAATCAAACGAATCAAATTATTTAAAGTAGTCACCGCTGTGTGATATTCGTCTAAATAATATTTGATTTATAAAAATATCTTATTTTAAACATCGTTTAAACTAATATGGTTAATTTATTGTATTAATAAATTATTTGTATGAGTGCACATTTCATAGCAGCCATATTGCTGCCTCTGCCTCGGTTTTTCTAAAGTAAGTTTAAACAGTATAATTTGTAAAACAGATTATCAACTAATTATTCTCTTTGTAGATAACTGGAAAAACTTCCGATTGAAGACGATTTTGAAAATAAGCTGCCATTATGACGACCTTTCCTTAACTGTTCTTCCCGAGTCCTGCATCCAACCACATGCACAAGGCCATTTCCTGCCATGTCCGATTCATGCTTTCCAACACGCCAGTCGGCTGGGGGAATATAGCGCGGTAATTATTTTAAAACAATAAAACAAGATTCTCAGTTTTATAAAGCATGAAGTTTTATTTCAATCAAATGGTTTTATTGTATTAGTTCTTCGATGTTTATTATTTCAACAAATGCGTTTAGTTGATTTAACAAAATATTTTGTTTTGAACAATAAAACACGATGTTCAATTCTATAAAGCATGAAGTTTTATTTCAATTCAATGGGTTTCTTGAATTAGTTCATTATTGATAATTATTTCAACAAATGCGTTTAGTTGGAATAACAAAACATTTTGTTTTGAGCAATAAAACACGATGTTCAATTCTATAAAACATGAAGTTTTATTTCAACTCAAAGTTTTTGTTGAATTAGTTCATCAGTTTTATTGGTCCATATATAAACCAAAATTTTAGTTGAATTGATTTCTATTTTGAATTGGTATAACTACGTATTTTTTTGCGTGTTGAATTCAAAGAAAAATATTTTTGACTCAGGGCCTAATTTAAATTTTCTTTGAATCAAATATTAACGATATTAGTTTCAAAGCAAATATTTTTTTATTTTAACAATCAAGCTTCCATACAACTGGCTGTAGATTCAAATATATTTTTTTTTGAATCAAGCACATAGTTATTTGAATCGAATATTATTTTTTTTACTTCAATTAAGTACCTCTTTTTAAATTAAAATAAAAACGCTTTGACTCAAAATAAAATTGGATTTGTTTTAAACATAATTTTGGTTGGTTTTATTGATAAAATTTTATCTTTGCTCTTAATTTTTTTATGTTATAAGTTTAAGGTAAAGATCAAGGTTTAATTGTTGTTTTTATACCTTATTTATTTTGTTCACTGCGCCTAAATAATAATCTTAGCGCTTAAACCATGGATGCATTCTGTCCTTTTCGCCAGAAATGGATGCTATATCAGTTTTTTCACCGTTCGTTAATCCGTTCAATGTTGACCGGTTGTTCAACGGTGTACCGGTTCACTGAAAAAGCCCAAAAATTAGAATTTTTACCGTAAGTAATATAAACTTACATACTTTGAAATGTACCGATAACCTAGCCGATAACTGCACCACAAAGCTGAGGATACACAGCTTGATAAAAATCTCCTCCAATGAGTCCATTTTGCAGTTTTCGTGTTACAAAATGGTGGGAAGGCGACGCACACATATTATGGTTTCAGTTGAAAATCGAATTTATCGACTAGCGACAATCGATTTTACTCTCGTTCTGTACGTTATACCTAATGTCGGAAGTAGTGCGCTGTACAGCGCATCTGATGTGCCATACAGCGCACTACTTCCGACATTAGGTATAACATACAGAACGAGAGTAAAATCGATTGTCGCTGGTCGATAAATTCGGTTTTCAACTGAAACCATAATATATGTGTATACACAAAGCATCATACCATTTTGAAAAGATTTTATTTTCAAATCAAATGAAAATATTGTTGATTCAAATAACTATATTTTTAAATCAACGCTGAGTGGTATTACAAACAAATAAACATTATTTTGATTCAACCAAAATTATATATTTGAATCAAAGCCCTCGTATATTTGATTCTAATATGCTGTATTTCTCTGCGTGTATAGATGTCTTACACCCCGTTCACACTACAACTTATATTACGTGATATAGACTATCTTGATATCAGCATCTGTACTTCTAGTTTTCACTGGAAATAATATGCATGGCATTTGATATCAAGATACTCTATATCAAGTAATATAGTTCGTAATGTGAACGGGGTGTTAGGTGCACAAAATTTCACACATACATAACGTTTGATTGTCATGTAATTTTAGATTCTAGTTTTATAAGACGTGTTCTGATGTTAAATTTAACATCATCAATACGTTTGTTTTTAATGTGAAGTTTAAATATGTTGTATTTATATGTAGTAGGGCGTAACTTCGAACTCTGAATACATATGGAATACGACAACCTACATTAAAATTTGATGTTTGGAAGATGTCTGCTAATATTTTTTACATCACCATTTCTATTCGGGAAACCATAAGCGTTGGTAAAATCAACCAACAAATGTGTTTGTTTTCGTACCTGTCATAATGAAACAACCAACATAATGCTTAATTCAAACGGATGTCAGTTGAACTTAACAGCTTAGTTTCCTAAACAATAACTCAAAATTTTAGTTTGTTTTAACCACCGTAGGTAGTCAAATCAAACTAATATCAACAGAGTTAGTCTATGCTAATATGATGTTTGTTGCCCAATTCAACGTGAAATTCCGGTTAAATGAAACTAGAATATGTTTGCGTTTACCAATATTTTCTCAGTGACGGAATGTATTAACCTCACTTTTTGACAGTGCAGGGAGCTTGTTTACAAGGTGTTAGAATTTAGCCCGCTCAATCGACATTATTTTTCATTGGCGTTTTCCGGATTCTGTACGATTAGATCCAAGCAATGATGTGATAAAAAGCACTGATGTTTGTTTTCTGGCAATTTTACTTCAATCGTAATAAATATAGAGCACATAATCTCTAACCGATCTGACCAAAAATATTCTAAGTCCACGTAAACAAGCTCCCTGAACTGTCAAAACTGCATTGATGACGTCATCGTGCAATGATCTATTAGGGCCTAACTGACAAACGTAAACAATGGCTTTTTCCGCGAATTTCTCGTCATTGAAAACTCGCCTAATCAATCCACCACGATCATTTCGAAACGGAAGAGTTCACCTATCCGATCAGAATTGGAGGTTTACATGAATAGGTTTTGTGCCACGAGAAATTTACGGAAGAATCCATTGTTAACGTCTGTCAGTTAGGCCCTAATCAAAAATTTGTAGTCGATTTGCTCATTGCCTTAAATGAAAAACGAATTATGTTTCGAAAGCAGATACTAGAGCAGCCTGGAGTCGACGAACCACTGCAGCGATGCAGTTCGGTTGACTATTCCATCCGCTCGCAAATCAACGCCACAATCAATACTGCGTTTCTGTCGGCCAGATTCGCCGTCGTTGATGCTTTCTGCGGTGCTTCCCTTTCTGCGCGCCTTCGGCCAATCCGACACTTAATGCCCCTCTTGCTGGCATCCGAAACACTCAGCTTCTTCTTTGTTTTTTCTGCGGCGCTCCGGCGAAAGCTGTGACGTCGGGTTTTGGGGTGAAGAAATCGACACCTGACCCACGCTCTGTTTCCTCCTCGTCGAGAAGACGGCATCGGACAAATTCGAGCGTCCCAGCTTGATCCTCCGGCTTCGTCTATATTGCCATCACGAGGTCCGGAGCAGATGACAGATTACATCCAGCTCCTCAATCACTGCTCAAGTGTTGCGGTACTGCCTTCAGCAAGCGGTCAAAATGGAGGAAACGTGGTCTTGTAATGGGCCGGACTCGAAGCGCAAGTCTATCCAAAGTCTACGCTCCATACAAAATTCAAAACAATTGTATGAAGAAGTCTACGAAGGGAGAGGGGTCTTAGTTTACCAAAATAAATCCTACGTGGTTTATGAACAGGCCCTAACAGGTTCCAGGTTGAATGGGTTTGCTCAGGTTTCTACTACTGGAATAACCGACGATTAGTTCGAAACTTTGCTTCGGCCTTACGTTCTGTCGAGGAAAGTACACGTTCAAATTTGCCTTCCCGAAGAATGTATTGTTGGATAAAAGCTAGCAGAATTTGATTCAAAACTTCGACAAAGATTTTCATTGTAAACTAACTACCAATACAAGCCTCAGTTCTAGCAGCGATAGGTGAACTCTTCCTTTTCAAATGACGGTGGTGGATTGATCAGCCGAGTTTTCAATGATGAGTAATTCGCGGAAAAAATCATAGTTTACATTTAACAGTTAGGCCTAATGAATTTTTTTGTCGAATTGTTATTTGGGGTTGATTTCTTCACCTCCACTTGAACATTTAAGCACATGTCTCGAATATCAGAAGAGAACCCGCAAAACGGAGAGAATGGGAAAATTAAGGGCATGTTCTTCGGATTCAAACGACTAGGCTAACTAATAAGATAAATTTTTTTTTTATTGTACCATGAATATTATACCTTTTATTTCACTGTTGATAGTTCCAGTAAAACAAATTACATGGATCAGATGTTTCAGTTAGTAATAATTAATTCTGTTATTTACTGTAAAGAAGTGGATTAGTAAACTATTGTAACACTAGTACATTTAATGTGTGGAATACAGTGCGTTTTGAAACATTTTGATCCTCGATGAGTTATCATATTGGTTGTTTGAATACCATTTCCACCAATGGGCATCCGACTTGATACCTTTCGCTGCCCTCCACACATTTTGCCTAGATTCTGTGTGATTTTTAAAACCTTGTTTTTATTTTACTTTGTATCAATTTATTCGCTATTTTTCACATCAACCGTCACTTCCGTTTCACATCATACATCTATTTAATTCACAGTAGATCTCTGCGTCAACATAGAACAGTCTCATACAAATTATAATAAATACAAAATTGCAAGATGATTCTCATTCGAGGATAGTGGTACAGAAATAATTTCTGTTTCTTTTTTTATCTTTCGTAGACTAAGTGCTCACATGTATCACATTTATGTAATCAATCGTATCGAGGATTAGAAATAAAGAAATGGTTAAGAATTCAACTAGTCGCTATTTGATAGTGGAAATTCTCAATTCTTTTGGATGTCAATACCTGCTAATAACAATCAATTAAATAAATAAGACTTCTTAATGCTAGATTACTTCGTTTCTAATTTTTGTATCTTTCTCACAGTAAAAACTAATAAATCACGCATTTTCATGTGTTAGATGGAGGTCAGTTAAAAAAATCAGTGAGATAAGAATGAGGTTTTGAAGGATGATAAAATTGTAGTCTTAATTCATCGCGACCGCAGGTGGGGGGAATGCAAACGATTGTGCGGGTTGCGGTAGGGCACCTCCGAACTGATACCCGGAGGAAGGAGCAGGTGTACTTCTGGTACACCCGCCGAAAGACGAGCCCACAGCGGCATTTTGGGAAGGTGGGAGCGGATGTGTAAGGTTTGTACGATCCGTAGCCGTTGCTGGTTGGAGCACTGGTTCCACCAGTAGTATTACTACTTGTACGTCCCCCGCCTTGTTGTGGCTGTTTCCAGTTCCACCGGACAGGAATGATGAGTGGTGCGTTGGCCGGAGCAGAGAATCGACTCGGACGAGCTCCGGATGAGCGGGCCCAGATCCCATTTGGAATTCGATTCTGATCACGCTGTTGGTGAGCCACCGTTCTGGGCAGGTTTCGAACCGTTGCCCCGTCACCACCAACGTCCCCGCGTGGTCCTCCTCCGAACTTGTTGGCGCATACCGCCGCCAAGTCGGTGACCTCCATCTGTTGCGCTGTCCACCGTGGCTCCTCCGTCACGTGGTGGCCGGTTTGCGTTGACCACCGAAACGATTACCATACCTGGTTACGCGTCCGCCGCGTCCGTTCATACCGGGTTTGGCCATATCCGGCCAGTTTCGGGTTGAGTTACCTATAATGGGTGAAGAGAATCGAATTGAACGTTGAAGATTGTCTAAGAGTAGTTGCCATTACGCAGACGGTCGACGGTTGACGTAACGTGATTGAAGACCACCATTCTTACCTGATTGGCTTCTCGCAGTACATTGATGAGGTCTCCGGCCTTGCTGGCGTTGGAATTGTTGTGAGCAGCGTTGGTACGCGGTGCCGGTATTGTTAGAACGGCCGGTTCTGCCAATACGATGAACGTAATCTTCTGAATTTGACGGGTGGTCGCTGGTTAGTTACAAGCTCCACGTCTTCCGACATCTGTACGGGAGCGGGGAAGCGGGCATTGCTTGTAACATATGCGAAGAGGCGATGTTTATCAGCAACGCAAAACTGGAAAACGAATGATTGAATTTTAACATCGGCTAAGTGAAACTTCACAGTAGGCATTAATGGAAGCTTACAAGAAAGAATGATTTCACATCACAAATGGGATAATATTCAGACGATTCTTTCAAACAGATTTCACTACTTTAGTGATTCTCTTGATGAAATTCATTTCCATCACTGAAGTCCCATGTGTGATCGACGACCAAAATTATTCCGACCTTCATTCAGATCTGTGTTCGCCACGCGTTCAAGGCTTTGTTATTGCCCGTCACTATGCTTACTACAGGTGAAACGTCTTCGCTTCAATCCAAAGTTGTATCTCTACGTTGCTGATTGTTGTCACATATTCTAACTACCATAGTTACTCTAATAATCAAATTCTCACTGTCTGTTTCAAGAGTACGTTCTTATGCAAACTTTTTTGTTCAGTCAAATAAGCTGATGTTGCCGGAGAGTCGTGTTGTGGCAATTCGGGTAGCTTTCATTTGGCATTTACTTTTTACATTTCACGTCACTTCGAGTTGACTCTACGCTTTATGCGTTGGAAGGCACATATTTTCCGGGATTTTTGGCACTCAGGAAACCTATCAAAGGGTCCCAAAAGCACTGCATGAGCCATGGAATTTTTAGTAAAGCCGTTAGAAAGCATGAATTCCAGAGGAGGAGCAACAGTGTCTGAAGATGAAGAGTCATGAATTATTCTAAGCTAGTTGGAGGCAAATTCCTTTTGCCATTTGAATTTACCTGATTTATTTTGGCAGTGCGCTCCTGGGGATTGATGGAGTCATCAAATGACAGGTAGGAGATTTACTGTAAGAGAAGGTTTGCTTTTATGGATGATAATTCAATGATACCTTTGATTTGGGATTGAGAGTGAATGAAACATAATTTATTAGCAATAGCTATTTCGCAATCCTGGGAACGCGAGAAGTATTCACTCATTTCAGAATTGATTAGGGTTGTGTTGATTACTATTGTCCTCAGTCAATACAAGATATTATTGGGTGACGCGTCCTCAACGAGGAGCTAGAGCTGAGATTGAAGCTTCCGGGCTTTCCCATCAAGAACTTGGTTTGAGCTTGACTGGAGTTTGAAACGTTGAGAGGTACTTCGCGCGACTGGTGAGATTGTCTGACAACTGAATAGCTATTGCTTCGACAGATACTCAAATACACCACCAAACCAACTGCCTCCATATTTGTTGTTCACGTGAAAAACACGGTGTGATAATAAAATCAAGCTTTTCAGGAATTCATTCACCATCAGCATACCGCTAATGGTCACAGAATAGAAATGTTTCTAAACATATCTTTCTGACTATTATTAATAGAAATATCAGTCAGCCTACAAAACCTGATTATTCCCGTGTTCGCTGCGTCGCGTTGTCCGGTTTTACACTATCCTGAAAAGAAAGATATAAGCAATGGTTACAAATCACAACGCACTCCCCTCATGTGCGTTTCCACCGATACTGCAATGAAACAAGCGTGGTCGTGAATACGAAATACATAAATTCGTCTCTTCTCGATCGGTACGGAATGGTTCTCTACGAACAATGCAGAGGATTTGCTCACGGTGTACAGAATCATTTCTCCTCCAGGTACTTATCTCTGTATGCGGACAGTCTGTTGGTAAAACAATTGACCGACAAAACTTGTGAGCGAATAAATAACAAAATCAGTTGATTGTATTGTTAGGTCGGCATCTGGTAAAGTTGCTTCAACGATGAAGAGTCAGGTGTATGGATCCCGTTTCTTGGCTGACAGGTTTCTAGTCAGCTAAGTGGAGATCCACCCGTTTATTCGTCCGATGGCCTTGCAACCGGTCGCTCGGTGACCCAACTGCTATGGGACCAGAAAACTTACCAAGTCCACGAGCGGCGACATCGGTATGCAAAATACCCTGACCATTTCGGAAGGTCATTAGTGGTCACGTTCCTGCTGGCGATTTATCGCCGTGAATCAGGCGACAGCGTCTCAACCGTACGCGGTGCCAGTAATGCGGGTGGTTCAGTACTGCCGTTTGGTACCTAAACGAAGATAATCGTCTT
>JASCZW010007235.1:0-71065 GCA_034211315.2 Aedes japonicus
TAGCACAACTTGTTTCAATAGAGCAAAAAATTCTCTTGAAACAAATTAGGGATAGTTTTGTCTTGCTATGTACCTCAAGTTCACACACAACAGCAACGCAAAAGCGCAAGGGTGGAGCCTATTTGCAACTTCACATTGTTTACACAGAGTTGCAATAACATTTTTTACAACATCCAAATATTGTCAATCGCGTTGCAACAAAGTGAGATGATACCGATATTAAAAAGAATGCGAGGATAACTTTTTTTTAATGGATATCGTTATCAACCAAATATTAGTAACCAAAATATAGAGAAGCAAAATGATCTGAAAATCGTGTTGGAAAAGGTTTTTTTTAAACGCTATCAGATTTATAGGTCAATATTCTGTTCTACGACGCAAAATATTAACGCCCTTTAATAAACCCTCAAGAATCGAGCATTGTTTCAGATTTTGAGAAAGAAAAATTTGCGTAGAATTCTGTTTGCATTTGGGAGAATTAGATATTTGATTCATTTGAAGAATGATAAATCGTTACAGGTTGTAAGGCTCAAACTATGGCGGAATGAGTGAAATTTTAAAACCTTATATTTTATTGCCAAATTTTGGCTTATGGCATCTACGGACAAACCAAATACACTACCGCCTAAAATAATTGTGAATCCATTCTTAACTAGTTAAGTGCTTCTATAATATTAACCTATGCAAACATCTTGACAACAATTGTAGTTTGAAAGTGGGTTTTCTTTGTTTAAGTTTACCTGATTTACCTTTAATTCAAAACTACTGAATTTCACATAATTCAATATTAACAAATTAAACAAATTTAATATTAAATTAATCTAATAGCTGCTTCTTTGTTCAAGGTATAACGTCCTGAAAAGAGGATGCTCGACTGGCATAACAAGTAAAACAACAATGCCCCGGACGCCTTCAACTAAAGTTTTCAATCCTTTGGAACAAAAAATTGGAATAATTCAGAAGCTACAAAAAAATCAATGGTATGATTGCTCAAAGTAGCATTATAAGTCGTTTCCTTTTCTGAACCATGAGAAGTTAAATAACTTACTTTTAAAAGACAAAAACTTCGTTTTATCTTTAAGTTGGTCATAAAATCCAATTTTGATAATGTTTATTAACGTTTTATTGGTTATTTAAGCATTTCATTTGAATCAATATTAGCTTAGCTCAACACCAAATTTCATGCAGCATATTTGATGCCACACTTTTTGGACACATCGATGTAGTGGAAATTATTCTTATTAGCGATGGTCGACTGACTGATGAAGACACATGACAATGACGATAGATTTAAAGTCAAAAAGAAGAACAAAAAGAAAAAGAAGAAGATACAAGATTACGTGAGTGAAGTTAAAAAGTTAATTAGTTATAACATTTATTTCCAACTAGCTGAACCCGGTGCGTGCGCTGCTACGCTTGCAACTAAATGAAGGAAAATTTAATATAACTGGCACGTTTAGGGTTTTTTTTTTAAATGAGTATTTTTTTTTTTCTTGAATAAGCAGGGGTTCAAACTTCTATCAAAACATGCTTCTTATCCGAGAAACACACGTTTTGTGTTTATGTAAGCTGGATAATTCTCGTTTTTGGTAGAAATTTTTGTTTCATTTGTATGGGAGCCCTCCCTTCCAGAGGGGAGTGGTTTCCAAACCACCATACAATCTTTGCCTTCAAAACCTCCCACCACATTCCAAATTTGGTTCCATTTGCTTGATTAGTTCTCGAACCATCGCACTGGGCTCATGGATTATAATAATAATTATTTGAGTTTCATTTGTTTGAAGCCCAAAAACCCCTTCATATAAATTTTCACGTTGGTTTGTTCAGAACTTCTCGAGTCTATAAGGGTCTGACAGACAGACAGACAGACAGAAATTCATATTTATGTATATAGAAATCTAGCCTCCAAAAACCCCCATATGCTAAAGAGGTTTCATTTACTTGATTAGTTCTCGAGTTATGCAGAAATTTGCTTTTTATTTGTATAGGAGCCCCCCACCATTTAAAGTGGGGAGGGGTGGTGGAGTGCCATAGAAACATTTCTTGCCTCCAAAAACTTGCCAAATTTGGTTTTATTTGCTTCATTGGCTCTCGGGTTATGTTAAAAATTATGTTTCATTTTTATGGGAGTCTCTCCTTCCAGAAGGCGGAGGGGTCTCAAATCACCTTTAGAAACATTTATTTCTTTCAAAAACCTCCACATGCCAAATTTGGTTCCATTTGCTTGAGTTGTTCTCGAGTTATGCAGAAATTCGTATTTCATTTGTATGAGAGACCCCTCTTTCAGTAAGCGGAGGAGTCTCAAACCACAATAGAAACATTTTTTGCCTTCGAAAACCTCCATATGCCAAATTTGGTTCCATTTACTTGGCTAGTTATCGAGTTAGGCAGAAATTTGTGTTGTTTTTGTATGGAAACCCCCCTCTCTCCCCCTTCCAGATGGCGGAGGAGTCTCAAATCACCATAGAAACATTTCTCTCCTCCAAAAACCTCCACATGCCAAATTTGGTTCCATATGCTTGATTAGTTCTTGAGTTATGCACAAATTTGTGTTTCATTAGTATGAGAGCCCCCCTCTTACAGAGGGCGAAGGGGTCTCGAGTTACTTTAGAAACATTTCTTGCCTTCAAAAACCTCTACCTGTCAAATTTGGTTCCATTTACTTGATTAGTTCTAGAGTTATGCAGAAACTTGTGTTTCATTTGTATGGGAGCCCCGCCCCCCCCCCCCTACCAGAGAGGGAGGAGGGGTCTCGAACTACCGTAGAAACATTTATTGCCTTTAAAATCCCCGCAAGCCAAATTTGGTTCCATTTGCTTTATTAGATCTAGAGTTATGAAGAAATTTCAGTTTCATTTGTATGACAGCACCCCTTCTAGGAGAGGGGAGGGGTCTCAAACTACCATAAAAACATTTTTCGCCACCAGAAAACCCTACATGCCAAATTTGGTTCCATTTGCTTGATTAGTTCTTGATATATGCAGAAACTTCTGTTTCATTTGTATCGGAGCCTCCATTTCTAGAGAGGGGAGGGGTCTCAAACTTCCATAGAAACATTTTTTGCCTCCAAAAACTTCCGCATGCTAAATTTGGGTTCCTTTGCTTGATCAGTTCTCGAGTTATGCAGAAAAATGTGTTTCATTTGTATGGGAGCCCCCCCTTTCAGAGGAAGGAAGGGTCTCTTGCTATCTTAAAAACGTTTCCCGGCCTCAAAAACCCCTGCATACAAATTTTCATGCCAAACGGTCCTTCCGCTCGCGAGTTAAATCGTGACAAAGGAAACCCCAACTCATTTTTATTTATATAGATAGTTAAAATAATAACGATACAAATTAATGAAGTATTGGAATAATCTAGAGATAGATTGTAGAGTAGAAAATATAGAAAAAGGGGAACAAATGGTAAATTTGCAGAAATTATTTTTATTAAATCATATGCCTTTTCCTATTTTTAGCTATAGCATTCAATAACCTCAAATTTCCCGAATTGATAGTGAGGGTAACTAAACAATTGCATTGTTTCACAGAAATGCGGTAATTTATATTAAAGACACTTAAGATAAAGTACCATCTTAATATAAGTGGTGATTCTTAGCTGTAGTGAAACAGTTGTCGGAACAACGAATAAATAAGACCACCTGATCTCCTTTTTCACAAGAAGGTAACCTTAATTTCCTAAATTTACAATTTTTAAGATGCCACAACTGAAGCTGTAAATCGTGGTTTTTCACTACGGTGTTTTAAAATATTGACATTAAACAACTTTGAAACAACTTTACTATGATTGTTTGCGCTTATGATCAATCGATTATTCCATATTAAAAACATTAGGATTCAGATATTGTTGCTTGGGTTTTGATTTAAATAATCTATTTGAAAAATATACAATCAAGTACTGATACACTGAAAGTTTTACCAATACCAAAATGTTACTATGTGATTAATACATGAGGTTATTGTTGGGAACAGAGCAAACATTATGTCCTTATAATAAGGTCAACGGGATTCTTGTGAAATCATTGATTTTATGTCTATGTAAACAGTTGACAAAATTAATTCAAAAACATTACAGCTTATGTTCAACTAGTAATCTCACAACTGATTTGGGAAGATAATTTACTGCAGCTTTTCGAAGGTAGCTATTTCATTAATATTAATTAGTAAAGATAGCCAAAACTGAAAATATTATGCTCTTGGAGTGAAACTTGTTTAAAAGTTAAAAAGAAATAGCCACTACCATAAAAATCATAGCTTATAGAGTTTGCATAATGAGCATTTAAAGCCATTTTCTTTGTTAGGCCTTTACAATAACAACAAACTATAAAAATCAACCTCTGTCTAGATTATGTATTGATTCATTTTTCATTCATATCAAAACTTATGTGGTCGGTAGTGTGCATTTCATTTGGGTAAATTTCAATCCTCACAACTGTTGCGGTAATGTGCAACTCAACGTTGCAAGAATGTAACATTATTTGTTGACTTTATGTTGCGTTCTCATTACGTTGCGAATGTGGCTCAAAAAACGCATTTTGAAAACCTGAAGTATCAAAACGCATCTTTACAACAAGAGTGTACCTTATGTGTTATGTTGCTCTGGAGGTTAAAATTACTTCATAATAAACATCACATACACTGGAAAATACTAAGTATGCAACGTGTTGATAAAATTTACTTAGCTGCAAGTTTACAAACAGGTCTCGACTAACTTCAATGTTTGTTTTGAATGGTCTTAGCAAACCATTTGAGCAACATCAATGAAATATCAAGTATCTCGTTTACGTGAAATGAACTCGGCTGTAACAGAATATGCGTTTTGTTACTGCAGAATTACTTATCCTGCACGGTTAACCCTACGGATTAAAGTGCTCAATATTCGAATTGCATCTGCTTATGGCTAATAAAACACCGGCTTATAGGTGTGTTTGTGTTATCAGACTGAAGTTGAGACAGTTCTAGTGATTTTTAGCACTGCGAAACTACACGGTGTACTGTTTATCTATAATCAATTGGCACATCACAGTTTACTAATTTGCATCATGGAGTTAAACATGTAGCGTTGCATAATACAGGGCAATCACCAAACAGCAAACTTTGAAACCAAACGATCACTCGAAATGATGTAAAGAGTGCAGCTAGTGAAAGTCCACCACAAAGACAAAATTTTCAAAACGAGTCTTTCAAAGTGGGTTAACATGTTAGCAGCAAATCAAAAAAAAAAAAATAATCTCGAGGTCGCTGAACAGCATCGTCTAAAAATAAACACAACCCATGATGGTCACCCACTTCTCTAACACAAGACATTGCTTACGTGTGGAACTAATTCGTCACGCACATCGTGTTTTGCTGCTGATAAACGCAACTCGTTTGTATTGATATAATTAAAATAAGTTCAGCTGTGTCTTGAATGTCATTCATTGTGTAGTTGCCTCTATATAGTATCAAAAGAGTCACATTTGTACTTACTTTTCCGGCAAAATCGTCAATCTTTCTTCGTAACTTCATTTGCTTTCTATAATAGCTTGTCAATCGATAAATGCAATCCGGAAATAGTTCTATACTAAGCATCCTTCGCGCGAAGAGTTCAAATAACCTAAAAGAAGTACAATTCACTTAGTCACATTCAGTCCCTTCCGTCGACCCTTTCACTTATACCCTTCCAAATTCTGAAGAAACTCATCCTTCCCCTCCCTTTCCAACACTCCACTTCCCAAGGTCGTTGCACAGACCATCTCCAGGGTACACTTCGAAGTGATCTGAAACATGTCAACCGTACTTCCGTCCTCGCACTTGGCCAACTCTTCCACCATTCGCCGACTGCAGTCCACAAATATGGGAACGAAGCTGTTCAGAATTCTCGAATTGAACGTCGGATTCAGCGCTTTTCTTTGACTTTTCCACAATTTATCTGGAAGAAAATCTCACTTATCTCTGCAGAAAATAATTCCATCAAACATGCAACCCTCTTACACTTGGCAGAGAAAATGCCATTCTCCAGCTGCACAAAATCGTAGAAAAATGGCTTCTCCAGGCAATCCGAGTGCGACAGCACTTTTTGCATCAAATCCGGATGGCTGACGCCGATGCACATCAACGGACCGATCAGCATCTTGAACACGCGATCCTGACTCCAGAACATTTGCCACAGCAAATCGAACCGTTCGACATCGTTCTGGACGGCTAATGTGAGGTCCATCCCTAGGAACGATGTCCTGGGAGCGTGCAGTGGGATACTCTTGGCAAAGGCACGCTTTTTTCGAACTAACCGGACCAAACTCCATGAGTACAGGATGCCTATGGTCGAAAGCAGGACGACTAGAAGGAACATTTTAACGGGAATGGACACGATTGATGCTCACTATGGACTGTGGACTGTGGACGACTACTAAATCCTCGGTGTTTTCTAGAATGAGAAATGTGTTCTCGGCAAGTCGTTAAACATTTTTCGCAGCTCTTTAATGTTTTTAGATTGATGTTAGAATGTTTCAAAGGTAGAACTTTGCCCATTCAAATATATTTTTAATAGTGCAAGACACATTAACAAGCCTGTGATAAAATGCGTCAGAATCAACGACAGCAGTTAAGAACGTAGGAAAAAAGTTCACTTGCACTGAAACTACCCATGACTATCTGTAGGTACGCCGAACTCTAAGCATGATAGTGCAATTAACTTAATTACTCTGGATGAAAAACATCTCCTCTTTGACTATGTGAGATTCTTAATCTCATCATCGGCGCACAGAACGAAGAACCCAGCGACTGGCCGTCCTTGATGGTTCTGTGACATTATTCACGAGCAAAACCTTTAACATGTTTTAACGTCTGCACCTGGTATCTCTGAGACCATCATCACGGTTTGAATGACTGAAGATTTAAATGCATTCGATTCATATTCTGACTCACAATTGGCTGATGTTGTTTCTGATCGTCTTGAAGAATACCGTCGTTGAAGATTGTACAAATTGAATGGCCTTGCCTTGTGAATGGTCGATTCTTTATCTAGTTTTGCCAAACTGATGATGCAGTTTTTGTTCAGCATGATTACTCTGCTCTTCATTGAACTTGAAGCTTATGTTGTTATATGCTGAACTTTAGACTCGCGATGCCTTCGGAAGATTTAAACTGAAAAAAAAGATATATCTTTGAGTTTTGGTGTTTATTGGAATAATCCTTCAGTGCTCATTTTAAAAACTCAATCTTGAAAAAGAAGATGATCGCAGTATGCTTTGCGCGCGGACGGTTTGTTTTTCGGGAGCTGTCACGGTTTTTTTTGTTCTACCGCAATTGCAAATTTTGAAATCAGAGTTACGTGTCTTCTTCTGGACTTCAATTTAGCTGGCCATCGGAAGGTGGATAATGTCTTGTGTCGAGTAAAAACTGCTTGATTTCGAAGCGTGAGAAAATTGTGCAAAGTTATTTTTGTCTATCAGGAAATGATCACTGCTAAGTGAGAGTCTTGATAGAGTCGGACTGAACTGCAAAGAATATTATCGCAAAAATCCTTATCGCGGAAATCATTTGATGGACACAACGTGTTCAAAGGGCGCTAGGTCGTGCGTTGTGTCTTCCTCCGAAAGCCACCTGGAAGTGGCAGAAAGATCGGAGTGGTTCGTGCTAGTCGCATGTGATACCGTTCCCAGTTTGAAATCCAAGCTGGATCGCACCTATTTCCAACCCAAATAGCACACTACGATCATATCTAGTTGTAGTAACGTGATTATGACTTAGCATGACATATTAATGTTATCCCAACCGAATGGCAACAAGTGTGCTAATGCTTGCTTCAGATAGAATTGGAACAAAAACAATTGCCTGTATTTCAGTTATTTATTATTGAATTCAAGATCTTTTTTTATACAAATGTAGCGTTTTTTCATACTTTTAAGAAAAAATACGGATAAAATTATTCGTCACGGTTTCGAAGGAATTCTCGAATTTTTCCTGTAACACGGCTCATTAGGCGGCGCACACCTTCTTCGTCCATCGTTTTAGCTATCTTATTCCACCAGGTCTTCATCTGATTGATGTCTTTGACAACCTTTCCCTTTGCCTTGAGTCTCCTCTTCATGATTGCCCAGTATTTCTCAATAGGGCGGAACTGGGGGCAGTTGGGTGGGTTAAGGTATTTCGGAACAACCTGGACCCCTTTCTCTGCATACCATTCTTGAACGACTTTGCTGTAATGACAGCTTGCCAAATCTGTCCAAAACATTACGGGATGGTCGTGGGATTGAATGAACGGCAAAATTCGTTTTTGGAGACACTCTTTTTGGTATAGTTCCGACGTCATTGTCTTATTTGTAACGAAAACTTTCGTTTTTTTGCCACAGCTGCAAATGCCCTGCCAAATCATGAATTTTCGTGCAAATTTGTCGGCAAAAACAAATTTAAATTTGGCTGGAACATCCCCCCAAGCCGTTGCCAAGTAAAATTTTTGACCTGGGATTTGCCCGAAGTCAGCCTTGACATAGGTTTCATCGCCCATCAGAAGACACCCGTCGAACTTGGTCAGCACCTGGTCGTATAGCTTCCGAGTACGGATTTTGGCCACACTATTCTGTTTTATGGTCCGAATTGGCTGTTTGCTAGCTTGATACGACTCGATTCCTTCCCGGAGTCGAGTTCTCCTCACGGTACTATGGGCAGCACCGAATTTTCTGGTCAAATCACGGTCCGACAGATTGGGATTCCTCTTAATCGTCTTCAAAATCTTACCACGCAGTTTCCGGTCGACAGTTCCACTCCGACGATTGGCTTGAGGCTTCCGAATCGTCGTCAATGTTTCCTTATACCGTTTGATAACGCGCCATACGGTATTTCTGGACAATTTCAGCTGTTTAGCTAGCCTAGATGCAGACCACAATGGATTTTCCAAATAACTGTGCACAACTTTTTCCCTTCTTTCGGCTTCCGTGTTGATTGTTTACAAAGTACAGTCGATTTGCGGAATGTCAAAAATACATACGTGAAGCTGACATAATTCCCGACAATTGGGCGCCAAGAACTTCCAAATCCGTCCACCAGGAGCCACAATATGAGCAAAAGTTTGTTCCAATTCTAAATGAAGCAAGCCTTACTAGGGAAGCGGTACGAGCGGTTGAGCGAAAGGAGTGTTGGTTCTGTTGTTTGAGGAAGTTTTCTAGCGTCAGTACAGAGTTCGGTTCCACATCCTAGGCCGTTGATCCTTGCGCTGCCGAACGAGTGTGATGCGAAGATGTCTGTTTGTACTTCGCTGGAGCCATCTATTTTATCTTTCTGGATGTGAATGATTCGTAGGAGGATATTGTATCGTTCGTGGCAGATAAAGGGTGTTCTCATCAAATTTTTAGTCAAACAGTAATGTGTGTGAGTCGATCAAAGTTTTTATTGATAAGTCAATTATTTTTTCTTTTTCAAGTTCCTTTAATAGGGAATACAGGAGAAATATTAAGCCAAGCTTCCTTTTTTCCAACCCAACAAACATCAGTGTCGAGTAACCGCTTGTTCGAACAAATTTATAGAAGGTATTCAGCTTTCCATAAAAAAACTGAACAACTTCTCCAATTTTTTTCGAATAAACAGTTATACAGCATCGATGTTTCGTTTTACACCTGCTATAAGATTTTGTACAGTCTCCTTGGCCACTTTATTTGCCGAATAACGCCAGTTTGCGTTGGACTGTTTCTCGCTCACAACAGCTTTTGGAGTCTTCTTAAGGTTCCGCTTGCCGATGGCCCAATATTGTTCGATTGGGTGGAGCTCTGGCGTGTTGGGAGGGTTCTTTGGACACCACTTGAACGTTGTTTGAAGTATGCAACTCCATGGCTTTTTTTCCTGTAATGGCAAGATGTCAAACGCGGCCAAAATAGAACGGAAAAAAATGTGTTGCTTCAGGAAAGGCAGTAGACGTTTTTGTAGGCACTCGCTCAGATAAATTTCCTAGTAAACGTTGCTCTTCAAGCCACAGGTTCAGATGGCCTGCCACACCAGCTATTTCTTCGTGAACTTTGACAGTTTAATGTGCTTGAGAATGTCTGCCACCTTTCTCCGTCCGGTTGCCGTATAAAATTCCTGTGCAGGAAGCTGTTTGCAGACGCCTTGACGTAAGTTCCATTGTCCTGTACCACGCAATCCAACTTCGTCAGCATCGTCGTGTACAACTTTCGCGATCGTGCTTTGGCCGACGTGTTTTGTTTATCGTCGCCAGCTTTCCATTGGCGGAGCTAGACAATTAGTCTGGAGGGGGCCTGGAGGGGGCCTGCCCGATGGATTTTTTTCGTGTATAGGAATATTAAAAAGAGAGATAAAAGAAGCGTAATTGTTTGGGACATGTTATTTTTATTGAAGAACTAGCAGATCCCGGTGCGAGCGTTGCTACGCCTGCAACTAAATGAATGAACATTACATAGAACTGACGCTTTTTTTTAATGAGTTAATTTAATTTAATTGAGTAATAAGGAATTCAAACTTCTATCAGAACATTCTTCTTACCTAGACAATAAACAGTTTGTGGCTAAGTTACCTGGATAATTCTCAGGATTGGTGGAAATTTGTGTTTGATTCCATTTGCTTTATTAGTTCTCATGTTATGCAGAAATTTGTGTTTCATTTGTATGAGAGCTCCCACCCCCCTTCAGAAGGCGGAAGAGTCTCAATGACCATAAAAACATTTCTCTCCTTCAAAAACCTCCATATGCCTGGGCTTCAAATGGTGAGTTGACAACTTGGCAGGAGGGTGCGATCGACCTCTGGTCCTCACAAGTTCCTACCTCACGCCTCCACGAGTCATATGATCACAAAAGACTGCCAGCTGAAATATGGAGACTCTGGTTGGCGTAGCCTGGGCAATGTTGTCAATCCAACAATAGCGAAGTGAGGGGTGCGACCGGTAAATCATAGCATAATTTTCCATTATCATATCTTTTTGGTCTACCAGGTCATCAGGTATTATAAAATAATTTAAAATTTAAAATTTCCTTTCTTTTCTCATGTCATACATTGTCTGAATTTTCTGGTTCATGCGGAAGTTTGTCTACAATTGCAACAAAACAGCAGTCGACACAGATGTAATTTTCAGTTTATATTATAATATCCCTTGACTATATATTATCATACAGGAAATTGTTTATTCATAACCATTATCAATCTTCTTTATCATCATCATTATCATTTTGATCATAATTGGTGTTTTCAGGATTTATATTTTAACATATTTTTTTTTATAATTTCACCAAATAGGTTATATATACTTTTAATTATTATGTCTTATACGTCCAATTATCATAATGATTTAGAAGTATCTAGTGCCTTGAATAAAAGAAGATGCAACGGAATCTATGGTAGGTTTTTGCACTTATAACCTAATGTATTTTTCAATTCCGGTTTGCAAATGGATCTTTTCCAAATTTGAGCTGTTTGCCATTCGGATTGTGTCTGATGTTACAGTTCAATTTTTGTCAGTACCGTATCATAACTCACAATATCATTATATTTGATGATATTGCTTTATTGATTTTAATTCATAGAAGATTTAAAAATTGCTTATTGTTTTTTTACGTCCATTTGTCTTTAACTCCCTGTCAATAAAATCGTCTGTTTTCCTTACACAGGAGCAATAATTATTAGGCCAGCAAAAATAAAAGCGTATTGCTGTAATAGAAATCAACACCAAGCAGGAAATAGTGAACATGGATACAGTAAATTAAAATGTATAAATGTAATTTTTGTAAAATTTAACAAACTTTTTTAGGATACCATAAATCAAGATTTTGGGAAATTGCTGCTATCGCTGAAAACGAACGAAAACGTGCTTAAGCACGAAAACACAGAACTCTCCACATTAACACTTTATAACATTTCTTATATTTCAGGATCCACCGAAAGAGATCATAAATAATAGATACCGAGTGATTGCAGTCTTTTTCATTTACATAAATATATACAATACTACATAAATATTTCATGGGAATGGGAGGGACCATCAGGGCACCCGATTGAAGCACTCTGGATGGGGAGAGTGGAAATGCCAACTCCCCATTGCTAACAGTTTGTGAATAGAGGGCGGGCTCTTCTCCCCGCCCATTGGGGCATCCTCATGTTAGATAGCTTGCTCTTTTGACCAATTGTTCAATCTTGTTGTTGGAAGGAGATTCTTTATATCCCTGTGGATACGTATAGGTGATGTTGCCTATCGATCCACCCAACCCCTTTTTGGCCCTTCATACAATGGCATGATTAGGATAATCAGTGGTTATTAAAGCTCGATCAAGTCTAACAGCGAGGAGAGCTCACTGCTGTCGGACTTAGTTTCCGTGCTACAATGGGTGGTAGTACATATCATACATCATACATCAAAAACCTCCATATGCCAAATTTGGTTCCATTTGCTGGATTATTTCTCGAGTTATGCAAAAATTTGTGTTTCATTTATATGGGAGATCCCTTCCTCCACTTTTAGAAGGCGGAGGGGTCTCAAATCATCATAGAAACATTTCTCTTCTTCAAAAACTTCCATATGCCAAATTTGGTTCCATTTTCTTGATTAGTTCTCGAGTTATGCATAAATTTGTGTTTCATTTGTATAGGAGCCCCCCCCCCCCTTCAGAAAAGGTAGGGGTCTCAAATTAGCATTGAAACAGTATTCATCTACAAAAACCTCCACATACCATTTGGTTCAATTTGCTTGATTAGTTCTCGAGTTATACAGAATATTGTATTTCATTTGTATAGGAGCCCCCCCACTTTCAGGGCGAAGAGGAATCTGAAACCATCATAGAAACCTTTCTTTCCTTTAAAACCTCACACATGCTAAATTTGGTTTCTTTTGCTAGGGGTCTCAAACCACCGTAGAAACATTTCTTGCCTACAAAACCTCCACATGCCATATTTGTTTCCATTTGTTTGATTGGTTCTTGAGTTATGCAAAAAATAGTTGAGAGCCCCCCTTTCTAAAGGCGAGAGGGGTGTTGAACTATAATAAGATCCTTTCCCGGGCCCAAAAACCCCTGCATACAAATTAGCATAGCGGTAGGGATAGTTCTCATGTTTGGTTTAAATGTGTGTTTCGTATGTATTTATCCCTTTTCAGAGTGAGGAGAGGTCTTAAATTACCACAAAAACATTTTTTGCCTTCAAAAACTCACCCATACTAATTTTAATTCCATTTGCTTGATTAGTTCTTGAGTTATGCAGGAATTTGTTTTTCATTTGCATGGGATCCCACCCTTTCTAGAAGTGGGAGGGCTCTCGAACTATCATAAGATGCTTTCCCGGACCCAAAAACCACTGAATACACATTTGCAAAGCAGTAGGTATAGTTCTCATGTTTGGTTGAAATTTGTATCATTTGTATGAGAGCCCCCCTTTTTAGAGGGAGGAGGGGCTTTGAACCACCATAAAAACATTTCATGCCTTAATAATCTCGTCCATTCCAAATTTGGTTCCATTTGCTTGATTATTTCTCGAGTTATGCAGAAATTTGGGTTCCATTTGTTTGAGATCACCCCCTCCCCCCTTCCTCCTCATATGACGGAAGAGTCTCAAATCACCATAGAAACATTTCCCTCCTTCAAAAACTTCCACATGCGAAATTTGGTTCCATTTCTCTTATTAGTTCTCGAGTTATGCAAGGATTTGCGTTTCATTTGAATAGGTTTCCCCCCCTTTTCAGAAAGGGGAGGGGTCTCAAATCAACATATAACATTTTTTTGTCTTCAAAAACCACCACATACTAAATTTGGTTCCATTTGCTTGATTAGTTCTCGAGTCATTCAGAATAGTGTATTTCATTTGTATCGGAGCCCCCCTCCCCCCCCCTTTAGGAGAGGAAAGGGGTCTCAAACCAACATAGAAACATTTTTTGTCTTAAAAAACCACCACATGCTAAATTTCGTTCCGTTTTCTTGATTAGTTCCCGAGTTATGCAGAAAATTGTGTTTTATTTGTATGGGAGCCCCCCCCTTTTATGACGGGGAGGGTTCTCAAGCTACCATAAAAACCTTTTTTGCCTTCAAAAACTCACACATGCTAAATTTGGTTTCTTTTGCTTGATTAGTTCTCGAGTTGTGTAGAAATTTGTGTTTCATTTGTATGGGAGCCCCCCTTTACAGTGAAGGGAGGGGTCTCAAACCATCATAAGATTATTCTCCGGCCCCAAAAATCTCTGCATACAAAATTTCACGCCGATCGGTCCTTCCGCTCGCGAGTTAAATCGTGACAAAGGAAACCCCAACTCATTTTTATTTAAATAGATTAGAACAGGTTCAATCGAATAATTAGGTCTATTCTGCCCCTTGGTGAGTCGAGATGCCTTAAGAGAATCGAGTGTGGTGAATATATACTTCGTATTATTCCGTGTGGATCAAATGGAGAATGTAGTCACCTTAATCGATTCTCTTGAGGCGTCTCAACTCACCTGAGGCGGAGAATAGACCAGAATCTATATAGAGTCAAGTTTAAACTAAAAAATCTTAAAACTACAAAGAACTACCTTGAGTAAATGAACATTTTAAATTTATTTCAAAATTTGGATTGGTTTGGATTAAGCGTTTTAAATATCTTCATGCTGATGTTTTCACAGCTCCTAAAAATGTATAATTTATATCGAACTAAATTTTTTAATTGAGTTCAAAAAATTTAAAGGAGAATTCTGAGGATCATCTAATCAAAAACCTACTGAGAACTTCACGGCAGTTTAAAAGGAACATTCATGAGTAATTTGGGGTTAAACTTAAGAATTGGATTGACATTGATAGTATTCCAAGGCATCCAAATTCTATGGACATTTTTCGAAAATTTTTGAAGCTATGGAAAAAGAATGTAAACAACTATAGGCGAAATTAGCAAATGCATCTACAGTTTTGAACTGTGTCGCATTTATAAATTTTCAAGTAAAGTCTTCAGAATGGCATCAGATTCGCCATGTTAGAAAGTTTGGCAAAAATTAAGTTTTTAAATAATTTAAAATTGAAAAGTTCTACAAGAATGAATTATTCGGAAAAATTAATCCTTCTTATGAAATGTTGGCTTTTTGCAAAAAAAAACTAAATGTTTTTCAAATTTTCTGAGATAATAGATCAGATGTAATTTTGAAAACTGTGTTTAAAAATTAAAAATTTAAATTACTTCTCAGCTACTGTCAAGATTTCAGCTCAATCCATATTTTGAGTGCTGACATAGAAAATGTCAAATATTAAAATTTTGTATGAAAAGCTGTAGAATATTTCCGCCACCAATAACCCAAAATAGCCAACACCAATAACGCCAAAATGGAAGCTTTTGATTGAAAATCAAATCCTTTAAAGAAACCTTAAGAATATATTTGAGCCAACTGTTATAAGAAATGTGAGGGGACTTTTGATAAAAAATTTGGTTTTATCGACAATCGTTTTAAAAAAGTAATCGGAGCTCTGTCTCTACTAAGTGAGTGTAGATGGGAACACACTGTTTTTACAAGCTCTTATAATCCTTCGAAAATTAAACATATTTTTTTTTCGACGAGTCCTGCATTGCGGCATCACTTAATTTAATTTTTTTTTTATATTTGCAGAAAAGAATAGATAAATTATAATTTCAATAGGTTAACAATATTTTCAATAAAAGTAAGCCTCACGTGCGGTAAGATTTCCCCCTATATTAATGAATAACATTTTACAAAATAGTCGAGGAAATTACTAAATTTCAAAACTTTGATAACAAAATCATCAAATTCAAGAAGTTTCATTACATAAAATATAATGAACAATGATGTTTATTCCATTTCATTGGTAGCGTTGTAAGCAGAGTATGTAATGAGTTTTTTTTTCATGGGTGGCGCTGCATGACAGTTTGTGTACAAGGCTGGACCCATTCCCAACATTCCCCATAACTAGGACGAATACCATGGTCACACTAGCCTATGTCAACCGCGTGAGCACCATTTGTATATTTTGTAGATAAGATGTTCAGAATACTGTCTATGTTTACAGTGCTAAAGTCTCCTCCAGAAATGACTGTTAAATTACTATATGCATTTCACTGTGTTGTGAATAGTTCAATTATTACAATTACCTTTTGGGGATGACATACAGGCCCATGATGCAGTCTCTTTCGACAATTAGTGGTACTGAAGTCAACCCCAACAAATATTATGATTACAAAAATTTACCAGATTATATCGTAACCTTACTTCTAATACTAATTATTTTTAAATGTTATCATTAATGAATAAACTTCTATCTCCATATTTTGCTTATTTACATGGGTTAGATTCGAAACTTTTAATAAACCTAGGGAATCTATACTCAACTTAATTTTTCGTGTAAGAGAAAATAAAATCGTGAATTAAAATTGCGGCTTGATACAAAACTCGTTATTGTAAAACCTTCTTGAATAATAAAATAAAAATACGTACATAGAAAAGTGTTTCAAATCATATGTTTCAACTTTTTTAATGGGCTCTAAGAAATGGTTTCAGAAAAGTAATTATTTCCCGAAAACAAGAAGAACTACTCTGGAAAATTGGTCAATCCGGGAAATTACCTCTGGGAAAGGGAATCCTGAAAATGGCGTACCATCAGAAATATAGTTCCCGGAAAACAATCAATAGGGTATTATAGGGGTATGTGGATTATAACATTGTTCGATAGCACCGGCAGTTAATTTATGTTTTAATTTTGACAAGCGTAACTATATAAAAAACAATTTCAAAATTTTATGAAAAAAATATGATTGTAAGACAACACCATCTTATTTCACCATGAAACACGCTCAAAAAAACAGACTACCTAAACCAACGAAGCAACCATTGATTTCTAGCATACATAAGTTGACATTTATGTCATAATGGGACTGAAAATTAAGTGCCGGGAGCCGCCGTTACTGAAAATAAATGTCACTTTGTGAAACTGCATGTCGGATTGTGAAAAGAAAAATGATTAGATTTTTCTTGTTTAAAAATCGAGAAAAAATAGTTGAGATTCATAAAAAATATTTTCGTGCTAGGAAGAACACCCATCATCGATACAGATAAAAAAAAAATGTTTTTTATAATTAAAACCCCCTATCTCCCGAAAAAAAAGAAGAACAGATATCCGCTCTGAAAAATAGTCATTCCGGAAAATGGCTTCTGGGAAATTGTTCCCGGGAATTGACCTCTGGGGAAAGGCTTCTAGAAAATAATTTCAGTTGATCATTTTCCAAAACAAACGAGGACAGAGATCCGGTTTGGAAAATTATTCATTCCGGGGAGGAGGGCCTTTGAAAAATGGCCTCTAGAAAATTGTCTCTGGGAAATGAATTCCGGGGAATGCTTTTCCACGAAATAGTGTAAAACTAAATACTAATATGCAATAGTTTGGAATTTGGATAATGGTATATAGACCGGGAATCCTTGACCAACACAAAAATCAAAGGTGGCGGCTTCTGGTTGCCACCCAAGCAACACAGCTTGTATAAAACAAGTTGAAAGTACTCTTATATGATAGAAACAGGTTATAAATTGAGGTGTATAATACTTAATATCGTACTTTAATATGACGCAAAAAGCGCAAAAAGTGAAGCCTTATAAAACATAAAATGGAAAAAAATTATCCGCATACGAAAATATAACATCGCCAAGCGTGGGATTTGAACACTAGCCCTTGGCGTGATAGGTTTGTTGCTTCTTTGCTAAGCCAGCTCATATGTTTGAGAAGTTAACCTTGAGTATCTATGATATGCTTCCCGTTGACAGTGAAACGACGATCTTGTACAACAAATTCATCGTAACGTGAAAAAAAAACACGTTTTGCAAAACATGGTTGGTGTAATTTAATTTCAACAATATATCGAACTGCCCATAAAATCTTGTCCTGTTTATGTTTTATAAATGAATGGAACCATGTTTTCAAGAACAATAATAAAGTATTAATCACTTGCAGCATTTGAAAAATTATTTTTAGCTCGACCGTTTGTCAGAGTGAATTAAAGAATACGAGAAAAACAAACCGCTTCAATCTTGACAAGTATTGCAAAACTTTTATAATACATTTATAATACAAACAATTAAAAATCATTCTTAAAAGATGTTTTGTGTGTTACTTGGGCATGACCCCCTTATTTAAATCCTGGCTACGGTCTAGATAATGTCTAGTTATGATATGCGGCGATTAACTATGTTTATCATCCTAAATCAATAAATTATTGAGTTATAAACTACATTTGAACATTTATGGGCTGGCATATATCAATTTATCATATCATTATTAAACACCACGCAAAACAAAAACTAGCTTTAAAAAGACGCAAAGTCTCGAGCAATGTGGATGTTATGTTGATATATCGGAATTCTCATGGATCTAATGGTCGTTATCTATGGTTTTTATCGATATACATACTTTACATCCTGAACGTTACAGTGGAGTACGTGAAAAATGTGGGGAAGAGGGTACACGCACTTTACTCCTTCAGAAAAAGTTACTCGTTCAAACTATTTCTGCAAGCAGCAAAGTATAAAAAATCGTACAATTTCGTAAAGATTATGAATAGTGTTTCATGTCAAATTAGCAATATATTATGGGAAAATCCTGGGGGGGGCCTACAGATTTCTGGAGGGGGCCTGGCCCCCTTGGCACCCCCAGCAGTTACGCCAATGCAGCTTTCCTGGCTGTCGACAAACGTTCACCAAACACTTTTAATACGTTGGTAACCGTTGATTTAGTCACATTCAACAATTTTGCCAACTTGGCGTGAGAGTAGTTTGAATTTTCGCCATGCACGTGCACAATTTTGATGCGTTGCTTCTCTTCCTTCGACGATATTTTAATAACTGGAGTGCTAATCTCAAAATCAAAATAAAGGCATGATGCTACACGCACACATTGTCAAAATGAGGGAAGGGCAAAATTTTATAATGCACGATGAAAGGAAATGCGTCAAGATTAAGTCGATCAAATTTTGATCCAAGCATGGCCAATAGGCTGATGCAAAATTCGAAATATTTGCTCCCCTAAACTTAATCGACGCCAATTTGGGTCTTGATAGTCCCCTAAAATTTTTAACACATTTGGTTTTAATTTGGCTTTGCACACGCTATTCAAAGTTTGTATGGGAATTAGTATGAAGAATCTCGAACTTACATTTCCAGATCCCTAACATCTTGATATTATGTCCTTAAACCAAATCTTATATACATCCATATAGTGTAAGTTGTCAACTATCAAACTGCCGAAGATACCTGACATGTAAATTTTATACAAAAATAGTTATTCAACAAATCTAATAATAAGAAGTAAAAATATGTAATGTACATAAAATATCTAAATAAATAATATATAAAATATATATAATAATATAAATAAAATATAATACATATAATATATAAATATAAAATATAAAAACATATAAATAATAAGAAAACAAAAATAAGAATAAAACATCATACCTGAAATGTGTATTTTATGTTTTATTGAATAACTATTTTTGTATAATATTTACATGTCAGGTATCTTCGGCATTTTGATAGTTGACAACTTACACTATATGAATGTATATAAGATTTGGTTTAAGGACATAATATCAAGATGTTAGGGATCTGGAAATGTAAGTTTGAGATTCTTCATACTAATTCCCATACAAACTTTGAATAGCGTGTGCAAAGCCAAATTAAAACCAAATGTGTTAAAAAAATTTGGAGACTATCAGGACCCAAATTGGCGTCGATTAAGCTTAGGGGAACAAATATTTCAAATTTTGCATCAGCCTAATGGCCAATGTATGGTCGGAAAATGCTTTTTAATGCTATGAGCCTTTGAGTTATGTTGTTAATGTGGCTTTGGGTGTCTTTATTCTTCAGTCAATATTTCGTGTATTTTGTGAAGTAAATTATTCCGGTGAATGTTATGTTTTTGTTATACTTTTAAGTATTATTTTTTCTGTGTAGTCATTACGTGATGGGATCAATTGACGAATATATTTAATGATTAAGTTTTTCAACTACAACTTCAAAACGACCAAATCTACCAGTGAACATCGTGGCGTTACCCTTTCTCGGTTTTTTGATGCGCTGTACATTCGGCTCGAAATGGTCAACTTCATCACTGCCTTGTATGCTGGATCTAGGGATAGGGATGCAATTAGGAGCGCAAATCCTCTGATAAACTATCTTTCACCGCCCGAACTTAAATTCTTTCACCGTTTTTTTTTTTTTCAGAGAGCGAGTAATGGCGCTATAACCATAAGCCATATGGGGCTAGAGCCATAGTTAATGCTCAAGTTCCAATCATTTGCAGAGAAAGGGAGCATCATTTAACCTTTTTAGACTAGAGGCTCCCAACGATCATTTTTAATGAAATTTTTGTTCTGTACACCAAACAGGACATCCTGTTTAACTATTCTTTCCGACTATTCATTAACATTTCCCTTTGATATCTACTGAAGGCTACGTGGGTTCCCCGTGTCTTCTTAAGGTGGATACCAAATCCTCCCTATCTCCAACGGTTGCATAGACGTGGACAGGTGAGCGAATGAGGAGTGTCTTCGTGGAGATTATTGCGTGAAGAAACGTATCAGAAACTGTATACGTTCATGTTGACATGCAATCTCTTCAACGAGTTATTTCTCATCGTAGTTCCATCCAAGAGGTGTGCAAACGTCAATGCTCATGCTTCTTCTGATGCTGATTATAAAAATTCCAACTTCTTATTTTAATGATTTCGAAGAGCTGTTCTTCTTGACAACTGTAGATAATTTAATAAGAAGAAACTTAGCTTCTATCTCATCCACGTATTGCTTTATAACAGTTTTTCTAACTTTTCTTAGGGTGGATCTTATAAAAAACAGTTTCAATTTAAATTTTAATACTTTGTTCAGATGATTTTTGGGACATAAAATGACGCATTTTTTGAAGGTACGCAATAGCTATTATTGAAAGGCATAGCTGTAAGGGTTGATCATCAAAATTGAAAAAAGAGAGAGTTATGGCAGCTTCACGTTTGCTGTTGGTAACTCATTGGGTGAGTCACTTTTACTCTCTTATCGAAAAGCAATGATAAATAATCAGCTTAGTTACTTTTCATTAAAACAGTGCGTTATTTCAGCCCACCCCGTGAGTTTTCGGTTAAAAAATAACACTGAGTTAATAATACTTAGGTTTCGAACCTTTTTCGAATTCTGAGCTGTTAGAACTTCAGAAACTAACACAGAAACAAGCTCCGAAAAGACATCGGGTGAACAACATTAATTTTATATCCGCTTCAGATCTTCCGAATGACTAAAATACCGATATGGATAACACCGTGGCAGTTGCAGTAGCTAAATAGAAGAAGCCTTTTGACTTCAATCTGCTATCGCCTGGCTACATAGAAGCACTTTGAGTGCAGTTCACGCCAACACCAGGAAATAGCAAAACTTAGCGTTTTAGATTTGGCCGTATGTTACAACGTGCTACCACGGTATAAGTGTTTCAGCATAAGGAACGGTCTTTTCATTCGATAGTAACTTTTGGGCAAAAAGTAAACAAAATATTCTTTTAACATTGAATTTACCACCAGCTCAAAATTTTGTCCATGATTTTTTTTTTGTCTTGATTATCGAGATTTTCAGCCTCGGGCTGGTTCATCTCCCATCGTAGTCAGTCAAACACCACTTTTGGGCATTTTCGTAACTTCTCCGGGGGTGAGATTCGAACTCGTGACTTAGGCGTGAGAGGTATGGATGTTAATCAATACGCCGGGGTCGCCCCCTTGTCCACGTATGTAAACTGGCTAACAATTGAAGATTTCGATCAATGGATGTTAAAGAAGTATAAAAACACAACTCGGGATTGAAAATCTGCTACATGGTGGACTTTCACTCATAGGTTGCAACCATAATCAATAAATAATCCAGCAGGACGAGTTTGCCTGCATATACTTGAGTAAAAGTGGCAGAACTGGTTCTACGGTTAAAGACAGTCTCCATTTCCTTGAAGATCAAGCAGATAGCAGGACTGCCAGAGAACGAAAATGCATCTTTTTTTTCTGGTTCTTGAGAGGATGAAGTTCAAGGCCACATTGATCTCGAACAATGATCTGCCACAACAGAAACCCTTATGCTACATATTCTTCGAAGATAATGTAGAATTCACGAAATCTGACTTTTTAGACGAGTCTGAATCTCATGCATGTGATGTAGATTAAACAGCAGTTCGAGCAGTTTTTATCCAAACTATTAACATCATTTTAACAGCGGGAAATAAAATGTTATCAATACATAGCGTTTGATGGAGCTGCATCCCAATATCGTAATGAAAAAAACTGATTGTACATGTTTATATCAATGGAGTATCATAAACATAACACTGACGGAAGAATGGCACTGCTTTTGTAACTTTCGCATGGTGAAAGGGCCTTCGTGATGCAAATTAACGGTGCCTTGAAAAGGATGCCTACTAGAGCATGCCTTGCGTACGACAGTACGAGTTGAGCATATCTAATCACGCAGCGGAAAACCGTGTTTGAGTGGGCTAGTAAGCGGAATGGCGCCATTCATTTGACCATCATTGTCTCTTTGTCTTGTGTCACGTGAGTGCACTACGTTTGCTTCGCTTTCATCATAGTATATGGTTGCAGTGCCGATCAAGTAATCGGGAATTAAATACTATTTCATAGAAAATTGGTACAACAATGCATACGTTCTGAATCGTTGCTGACTTGTAGTCTCCGTGCGCAGAGTAACGATTATGATGAAGAATGAGCTGTTCGCTCATCACCATGAGGTACCAAGAGTGGACAGTAATGTTTGCTAGAATGAAAGATATGCAAGAGAAAGTGTTGAAAGTCCCGTCAATGTCCAAGCTATCGGTAGGTTGGAAATAGAATCAGCAGTACTGACAACTGCGTTTTGACTGCTGCAAGGTAAAGTAGGTACTCGAACTCAAGGACGTCACACATTGCCTATCATGTTCGCATCTAAAACAGAGTGCGAGACAAACCACCGCTACAACCATGTCACAAAGCTATCAGTGTGTTACGTAAGCGCGTATCGAACACGTTGACTTTCTGGCCTGTTAAGATGGCGTGATTCTTCCGTGCCTTCGACCCAACCCCAAGGCAGGGATGTTAGGCAAAGGTGAACGTCGCTGGTCCGAGTATTGCTGTACTCGCTCAACTTCCACACTTCTCTTCATCTTTTTCAATTATTTTCAATCTCACTGCACATCTTGCCGGTACTTTCAACACTTTCTCTTCATATATTTCATTCTAGCAAACAATACTGTCTACTCTTGGTGCCTCATGGTGATGAGCGAAAATCTCCTTCTACATCATTGTTGAGATTACTTTTGGGGCATGACGCCCATTTTGAAGGTACAAGGTAATTGCTAGCTATTGTTGAAGGGTCTAGCTAGAAGGGTTGGAAAGAAAAATTAAGAGAGAAGAAGAGAGTTTTCACAGCTACACGGCCGCTACAGCTACTTTTACTCACTTATTGAGAAGCAATGATAAATTCTGTGCTGAGTAACTTCTCTTTTAAACAGCGAGTTATTGTATCTCACCGCGTGAGTTCTCGGTAAAAGTATTTAACAAACTTTCGTCGACGCTAAACAATGCATTAGGTCCTAAGTAACATTTGGAGATTCTCTTTATCGAGTTTCTCGTTGCGTTCCTACGGCTGTGTAAAATCATGTTCAACTATTTTCAACATACAGTACGGTAGTATAAAGTGTGATTAGGGATCTAATACGTCGAAAACATCAGCAAATCGTTTAATAGACAAGCCATCAACCTTACAGTTGAGTCGACACTGTGTCATATCCTCTCAATGTTGGACTTAGGACCCTATGCACTATTCCGACTTGAAACAGTAGAAGAGAGGAAGAAAAAAGGAACTTCAGCTACAAACGAATTGACACCACACAGCGTTACGTTACTTGAGCTTGCCAAACAACAAAAGACCTAGATGGATGATGTTTCTGGAGAAGGGTTAATTACACTATCAATCAGCTGAAGGCCTAGGAGGCATCACATCTTGCTGTGCAGTGCCAGAAGAAAAGGTTTATTGATATTCTCCAGCCAGCTCGCGGTATAGTCAGAAAATTGAATATGTAGTTTGTTCGTTTAGTGGCATAGGAGGCATCTGTTTGAATCATTAACTGAAATACAGTGAGGATCATACATATAACGCTCATCTTTCCTCCATATCCAGTGTCATAGATCTATCTGTGCTGATTAGTGCTGCAGAGTTCAGTATACAAAATAAACTAAAGGAGCGGGGGAATAGTTCATAGTTCTCCCAACAGCAATTGATTACTTGTCACTTCCCCAAAGTTACTCTGATTATTGATTACAAAGATTATTGTGATTACTTATGATTACTTGCTACTGATAACTCATGATTATTTGTGATTACTCATGATTACCCATGATTACTTGATGATTACTTATGACTACTTGCGTGTTTCCTGGGCTGCACCCTATAATGTTCCATTCCCTGGAAATAACATCGACTTGCATAATTTTACCCTATGACCTATAAACGTAGGAGGCAGTCGCCCATAGCTGAACAGCGTCTGTCTCCGAATACTTTTTCTAATGTTTTTCTGTGTTCATTTGTTATTCTTTGAATAAATGTAAGATATTCATTTAATGTAATAATAAATTTTCAAGTAATTACTTAAAAATTTATGGTTTCCAAGCACACCCAGAGAATTTACACATCTTAACAAAGGCAGTTTTTTGACTGATACAATTTTTAGTGGTGTATTTTTGACCTTCATTCGGTATTAAAAAATGTTACATACTTTGACGTTTTCGATTCCAACCTTCAAACTGATCTCAAACATCCAATTTTTGATCAATTCCGATTGAGATGATATCAAATGATAGCTACAAATATCTTGTTTTAAATACGCACAGAAATACCAGATTTAGTATTTATGACCACCAGAAAATTACCCCAATTTGAAGCTCATTTTGGAGGCCCTAACTTTGGTGACATGTAACTCTGTAACCAGTCAAGTAATCGGGAACTTCTGAGTACCGTTGAAAAGGTATTTTCAAAGCCTATGAAAACAAATATTTATACCATGGTTACAATAACCACCGGTTCTGGAAACCTGGAATACCGGAAAAGTATATTTTTAGCAAATTACTTTTCATGCAATTGACACCGATGCTATTCTTGTGCTGCAGATTTTTACATCAAACTTCTCTCAATCATCAAGTCTGCTACTCATGGCTCCAATTTCAGGGTACTCCAAAGAAAGGAGGTCAATTTGGTAACGGTGATGCATTCCCTTCATTTTTTTTACCAAAACCAAGTGATCGACAGCTTATTATTCCTTGATATTTATGCAGGTGGTTATTTTAACTTGGAAATTAATCATCTTGGTCGTCAAGTTTTTGCACCAAAGGCACGCTTTCGAGGATCAAATCTTCGTGATTTGTCGTGCTCAAAATTATGTTAGGTTGTGAATAAACCATTAAAAACTCTGTTCATCGGTGGCCCTCGAAATGTCCACCGGAGAAATCAACAAACAAATGTTTTTACCAAAAACTTCAGTTTTACTGCTCAACTTTCGTGATTTTTCATGCTTAAAGGGTGATACGGTCAAAATTTGGTCAAGGGAAAACGCGTGTAAATCGGTGAAATCGTTTATTTAAAAAATCAAATTAAATTTCTTTTTCAAGTTCAATTAGTATAAAATTCAGGAAAAATATTCAGTTAGGCTTCCGCTTTTCCAAATCCGAATTGCCGGGCCTTACGCTTGACCCCAGCCATCAGATTTTGTACAGCCACCTTGTCCACCTTCTTCGCCGCAGAAAGCCAGTTTGCCTTTAACTGCTGCTCGTCCGGAGCAGTTCTTTGGTCTTCTTTAGGTTCCGCTTGACAATAGCCCAGTATTTCTCAATTGAGCGGAGCTCTGGCGTGTTGGGAGAGTTCTTGTCCTTGTGGAACCACCTGCACGTTGTTGGCGGCGTACCACTTCATGGCCTTTTTACCGTAATGGCAAGATGCCAAATCCGGCCATAAACAGTACAGGAACAACCGTGTTGTCGTTCAGGAAAGGCAGCAGACGTTTATTCAAAACACTCTTTCACGTAAATTTCTTGGTTGACAGTCCCGGAACTATGAAAATGCTGCTTTTCGCCACAGGTACAGATGGCTTGCCAAACCAGATATTTCTTTGCGAACTTTGACAGTTTCAGTGTGCTTGAAAATATCTGCTACCATTTCCCTTCCTTTTGCCGTATAAAACTCCGTCCTGGAAGCTGCTTGTAGTCAGCTTTGACGTAGGTTTCGTCGTCCATTACCACGCAGTCAAACTTCGTCAGCATCGTCGTGTACAGCCTCCGGGATCGCGCTTTGGCCGTCGTATCTTTGTTTATCATCGCGATTTGGAGTCACTACCTTCTTGTAAGTCGATAGTCCGGCTTCGTTTTTTGCTCGATGCTCGGTTGTAGACGATACACCCTAGCTTATTTGCGGCATCTTCGGAGAGATAGGTTAGGATTTCGCTTGAAACTACCGGCAACTCTCTTTGTCGTCTCAGTGGCTTCCGGTTTTCGATTTCCTCGATCCAGATTTCCTGGCTGTCGACAAACGTTCCCCAAACACTTTAATTACATTTGTAACGGTTGATTTAGCAACTTTAAGCGATTTTGCCAACTTTGCGTGCGAGTAGCTCGGATTTTACGTGATGCGCGAGCAAAATTTTGATACGCTGCTCTTCTTGCTTTGGACGGCATTTTGACAACTGAAGAGTGAATTCCAAAATCAAAATAGGAGCAACATTCTACACGATCACACACCTTCAAAGTGAGGGGTGTTCAGGTTTTTAAATGCAAAATTGAAAGAAATACGTCAAGTTGATATTGACCAAATTTTGACCGTATCGCCCTTTATTGCTCTGTTATTACTGGAATTGATCTCTGACCACCCTGGTCTTAAGTGGCCACCGGAATATACCCTGAAGAAACCCATAAATAAATGTATATTTACTCTGTTACCATTCGTTCGACGGCTCAATCTTCAGTTCTTGGAAGATATTAGGGAGCGCACGAGAATGTTTGATATTATTCGAGTTTCTTTGTTTACAAAACTATTTGTTGATATGTAAAAACAGCATAAATGCCAAAGAAAGTCAAAGAAAAGCATAAATGCCTAGCATTTAAAGGCTGGGAGAGAAGCTTTATATTGAGTCGTGACAAAGTTACAAGGAGAGAAGGGATTGGTATTGAATTGTTAAAAACTATCTGACATTCCAAATGGTATAATGAAAATAAGGGTTCTCATGAGATGACGCACAATCATTTGAAAATCTAATAGCTATTATATATTTGAATCTTGTTGAAATTCTAGAAGCAAAACTTATGCTGGTCGTGCGAATAGTTTGCTCTGTGTAATGTATCGAAAAATATAAAAAAAGAACACAATCTGTGATGCACTTGTTGACCTTGGCTCTTGGGAGTTCGATTCAATTTAGTTGTGATATGTTATATCAAAATCGATCCACTGCTGCTGGATGAGTAGGGGAAGTAGGGGTTAGCCCGGCCCCTCAAGCTTTATGATTATTTTTAAACTGAAGCTTTTATGATTTTTTTTCAACACAAGGTCCTTGCATAAATTGTTATGAATAACACATGTGTTGTAGTATGGTTTGAAACTGTTAATTTGTAAATTCTTTTTGTTATTAAATCAATATCCAAAAATGATGTTCTTGAAGCAGTGCGGGTAAGCTCATTACTCACAGGGATAAGACCGACACCGTTTACAAAACGGATGTTTAACATGAAAAGATTTGGTTAAATTATATGTTTGGGAGGCGTAGTGAATATTGACCGTTTGCATGAGGGTTTGATCAAATATGACGAAACACAAGGGAAGAGGAAGTAGTCTGGAAATGCGTTATTCCATTTCTTCATAGTACTAGTACAATTCACTGATATCAACCAAATGTCTTCAAATTTCAACAAGCTGTGACAACTGTCATTAAATCATGAAAAGTGAACATTTGTGGCCTCCCGCTTCAAACAGGGCGGTGGCTAACCTCCACTAATCATTATTTTTTCAAAAGCTTTCTTCATTTCATATTATTGATCAAATTTATCTCCGAGCGCACAAATACGACGATAAAGATTTACAAAGAAAATGTGTTCACATAAACAGCAGGGTTCAATTTTTAAGTGTTGACTTAACACTCAGGTCTGCATGAAAAAAAAATAACATACAGCTGGCCACAAACGATGCTTGGGAATATTTTGTTTATATTCTTGGCAGTGGACAGTGTCATTGAGGGCCCAATGTGTCCCAAAATGTTCAAAATAATAATCATTCACAATAATAATCATACAAACTAATAATCATTTAATTGGACAAAAACTGTTTTCAAGTGAAAAGTCCGTTTGCTAAAGTAGGTCATATTTTTGATGTAAAAAATTAAAACTTCGGAATTTTAATAGCCACTGAGAACCAGAGTGAATGGAAATAGACGTATCGAATGCAAGGCTTAGGTGTAATAAATTAATAGTCCCATAATCTACGGGGATATTCCAGGGTTTTTCAGGGATATTCCGAAGATCAAAAAGATCAGAGTGCTTTGTGATCCATTTCAGTGATAATAGAATAATAAGCATAAAATCACGAAGATTGAGCCGTCAAACGAATGACATTGGAATCAAAATTAAATTTTCCTATAAAACGAGTTTCTCCGGTGGACACTCAGGTGGCCACTGAAGACTCGGTTAGTCAATAACTTATTTTCGAGCTTAAATAATCTGTACCATTAAGAATCACGAAGATTGAGCTATCAAACGCTAGGTTTTGGTGTTAATTCTAGGGACAATACGGTGGCCCTAGAGGACTAGGGTGGTTAGTGACCCATTCTAGTGATAACATAGTAATGACCATGGAAAATCACGAAGCCGTCGAAGTGATAGTTTTGATATGCAATTTGATTTGTTCTCTAATACGGGTTTCTCCGGAGGACATTTTTAGGGCCACCGATGACCATGGTGGTAAATGGTTTATTTTCTACCAAACAAAATCATGACCATGAAAAATCACATAGATTGAGCCGTTGAAACGATGATTTTGGTACAAAAACTAAATAATCCATATTACGGGTTTCTCCAGAGGACATTCCGTTGGGCATTGAAGATCAAGACGGTCAGTGATTCGATTTCGGCGATATAAAACATCCACGAATAATGAGCTGTCGATCACTTGGTTTTGGTAAAAAATAAGCGAGTTGATCACCTTTACCAAATTAGCTTCCTTTGGGGTACGCGTGAATCGGTGCCACGAGGACCAGACTTGATCAGTGCTCGTTGGAAATGAGTGCTGGTAGTGCCTTGAATATTTCAGAACAGTTTGATGTAAAAATCTCTAGCACATAAATAGCATCGGTGTCAATTGCAAACCACGCACTGCTCTGATGTACATTTTCACACCCACGCACTATCATTGAACCACGGTTCAAGCTTTTTGAAATGTAAAATAATCAAGGAAGATACTAAAAGAGACAAATGCTTAAGTGTATTTTAGAAACAATTTTAATTGAACGTTCATCTTATCCATTTCCGATTTTTTCGGGGTTTAGTCTGTCAGTGCTCGAACTATGACTATTTTTTTACATAACATATCATTAACTCGTTTTATAAAATAGATTACGAGAATCTTGTTATGTTTGAGGGAGGATATACAGTTAGAACCAGAAAAAAAACTTATTTTTGAAAACAAAAATTCAAGGGGAAGTTTTAATTCAAACCAATCGAATTTTTCTTTACAATTATAAGTGTATCCATGTAGTAAGCAAAAAGATTTTTTTCATTTTTTTTTCTTCAACAAAATGGCGGCCGTTAGAGTGCGTTGAAAAAGTCGATGTATTTTGCATATGCCGGCTCTCTGTTCGCAGTTTTGATCTGAACCTGCTAACCCAAAAAATACATTAACTACATTGAAGTCGATGAATTAAAAATATAAATTTAAAAATAAAATTTGCATTTTTGGCGTAACTTTTTGAAAAATCCACATTTTTCCGCCATTTTGTCACATTTTTCCATATTTAATAATAAAATATTACAATTATTTTTAATTAATCTAGAAGGTAATACTTTAATAAAGACATCCTATAAGTTTCATCTTAATCGAATAATTAGTTTTCGAGTTATCACCGGCATGAACTCCAAAAATGCTGTTTTGAGAAAAACGCGTTGAAAGTTTTAATTATCGGTCTGCGCACGAAGAAGGCGTCTTCGAAAAACGATTAAACGAAACACTTGAAGTTCTTATTTTGAAAAAAAAGGTGATCATTTTTTTTTATTAAAATGCGGTCTATAAGTTCAATATATTCAACAGTCGCCAACTTCTCGGTTCTTCAGTCATTGTATAGAATATTAAGGTGCGACTTCTTATTGTTATCAGATATATTGTTATCACAAAGCAATTCGATGAGAAATCGAGATTATTACGTTCCTGAAGAGATACCTACTGATTTAGAAGTGGTAGACACGATAAAAGGTGCCAAATTCGATGCCATGACTTATCTCAAAGCTGTTGGCATTCAATTCGATCCTCTGACAGAATGTACCATACGACCTGCTGTGCGTAGAACTACAATACCAAAGAAGACTACGATCAGTGCTAAAAGATCACATCCTGCTTCGTATGTAAATGAACAAGCCAACCTTGAAGACGAGGAGTTAATTATTAATATGAATGATTTGTTCCTGAACACAGAAAACGATATCGACATAAAGGATTGCTCACAATTTCAAGCAGTAATCAATGCAATTAAGTGTAACAATTAAATTTTATTAAAAAAAAACAAATTCAAAATCAGGTGGTAGCTGGTTTTAACCAAATGAAGAACTTTGTTTAATTGCTATACATCAGCATGCACCGATACCGATTTGCATGAGCCATATAAATACTCAAAAAAATCTGATTATGTTGAAATTAGTTAAGATTACTTATGATTACTTACGGTTACTCCTGATTATTGTGATTACCTACGATTATATGATTACTTTGAGAAAATAAAAGTAATCTCTGATTATTTGTCACTTCAAAGCTTGTTGGAAACCCCTTGGGTAAACGCTTCATTGGCAATACGTATACAACGTTAAACTGAGTAATGGCTAAGAAGTGGTTGCACAAGCGTCCAGCCAATATTTTCACAGGCAAATCTGGCGAATCTACCCAGCTTCATGAAATTGCAAAAAGATAGCAAGAAGCGTGTATACTCCTTTTAAAAAGTTAGTATCATCACCCATTTGCAGCTTCTATGTTTGATAATCATTCTCTCAACTTTTTCTCAACTTGTATACAGCTGATACTCTGCTATACATACGGAAAAGTTTTTTACAGCTTCACTCCAACTAACTGAACAATGTTCTTACAGTGCGCAAATGGTTTTGTTCAGCCTTTCGAAAACCCGTCATGCAGAATATGTAATCGGTTTATAGCCTAGGAAGCTTTTATCCAAAAATTATACAACTCGTTACGTAACTGTTCTCAAAGACAGTACTTTGTTCATAGCAATTTCTATTTTTAGAACTGTGGAAAACAACTTTTTATTGCTAGTCTTAACACGTTGATATAAACGCTTAAACATAGCTACTACAACACAGCCATCGAAAAAATATGTATGTCAAACACTGTTTACAATACTCGTGGACGATATTACGGCAATGATGCTGTTTTACCGTTGTAAAGCGCAATTAACATTGAACTATATGAATTTTGTATTATAATGTTTATATATATATAAATTTATATATCACTTACCCGTGTACTCACCAGATTCAAACTCTGCACCTTCACCATAAGATCCTCAGATCCATATCAGCTGTACGGGATTCCAGTATCCGTATTCCAAGTGTTCAAACCATGTTTCAGTTCTAATAATGCTGAACAACAATGATTGCTGAAGCTCTTTTCGAACAGATTCATACTCGAATCCTAGAGGGTTTGAGCTGTTTAGTGGAATACTTGTAACTATAAATTAGAAGAAAAATTAGTAATCTCCATTTAATTCCAACTACCTTTGCTTATCTTCGACAGATACGCGTATTTCGTCTACAATGTGCAGACTTCTTCAGTGTCTCGTACTAATAACTCGACTGTTAGTTAGATTCATACTATTATTAAAATCAGTGTTACCGAGATTATTATAATCTAAACATGATCACCGTCCAATTTTCGTTGTTATCTGTGTCGTGTTCGGACTCATTTGTTATAATTTTTATAACGACATTAATATCAATTTCATTCAAAACTGTTTCCTGTGATTAAAAAAAATCCACTAAGACCTGGGATTGAACACCTGATCTTTTGCTCAGTAGCCCGATAGAATAACAACTAAGCCACCGAGACATATTTTTCAATCTATTCACTTATTGGGGAACGTCCATTAATTACGTCACGCAAAACACTTTTTGCAAGCCCCCCCCCCCCTTGTCACGTTTTTAGTATGGACCTTCAAATTTTTTTAGTTGGATCGTCACGTGTTTTTGGTTGAAAGCATGCCTCTTATACACTTTCAATTGACATCACTTATCAAGCGTGTATAGTCTCGTGGGATTGTGGCTAGGCTCTGGATGCCGAGGTTCACGGTTCGAATCCCGATTGCAACTTTTTTTTCATGTGAGGAAAATATTCATACGATCGTCATATGAACTTCTTTCCATTAGGGAATCGTATAAAATTTGCAATAATGTCTTCTGGCAAATTTTCATACGATATTCGAGCAAATTCCTCTCGATTTGATCACTCAGTGTACTTATACAACATTCTATACAGCTATAATCACTAAGCTGTATAGCGGCTGAGGTATTTTTAATATAAAGGCTATAACAAAGCTAACAAATAAGACTGTGTAAGAGAACACAGAATGATAATTCAAAAGCTAAACCGACTAATTTCTTAGCTACATAAACAAGCTGTGTAAATGCAGACAAACATTGTTCGCATAAGAGCTTTCTTTTCAAAGTATGTAACCTAGAGCTGAATGTTGTGTTAAAGCTGTGTTACATTATGCATAAGTACTGTATCGATTTTTTAATTCTGCTTATAGCTTATTCAGCTTCACTTGCTTTTATACAATTATAAAACAGCTTATAAGTTCTTAACTTCGGCTTAGGCAACTAAAAATGTTAGTTGGGATGAATTGTCAACAACTCAGCCTGAATAAAGAATAAATCAGTCAAATTAAAAAGAACAGAATACACGTCAGCTCCGTCATTTGGATTTATCCCGTTCTGGTTTTGTTACAACACCACTGTTTCTAGAGGACACCGTTAACTGGATGGAGAACTTTGCCCCGTATGAAAACCAATGCTTTAAAAGTTGATTGCCATCAAAAGAAGTCATCACCTTATTTGATTTTGTTACTTTCTTCTGGTGGTCTCTGGTGCTGATCAATTTGCTGGTGCGGGTGCATCTTTAAATTTCTTCTTGGGTCTTCTTCGAGATTAAGAAGACGTCACCAATAAATATCAATCCCAAATATTATATTCATTATTTGTGATAAATACAATCTGAAAAAAATGAGCTATAGTCGATTTGCCAGTCGATTTCACTTTATTTTTTTTCTATGTCTTAGTTTTCAAGTTTAGTTTTCAGCATTCCACATTCACTGCACTGTTTGTTCAAGCGACAAAAGACGAAAAAATACTGACAGCTGCTGTATCTCTTTGTGTGCGTGTAATCATAAACTGACACGTCCACATACGTAGAGTGGTACTAACTTTCCTCGAAGATGGCGTTGCGATTACGGTCGCCTGGCTTTTGGCAGAGTTGCCAGTCTTCGTGATAAAGTAGTCTTCGGCGCAACGCAAATTCAAACTCGTGTTTATGGCGGACGAGGGCTATACAGTGTAAATATTGTGTCTTGTCTCGCGTCAAGTTTTGTTAGTGTCGTGGAGTTCTTAAGCCTAAAAAAATCATAACAATAAGTCGAGGTTATGTCCTTAGCAAGTTCAAATTCTTTTTTGCCGAAAAATTCGCAAGAAGGCTTTTGATCTGGCAAGGTTTTTATGACAAACAATACTGGATTCCAAACTGTACAACGAGGAGTGCCTGAGAAAACGTATTTTTTCGTACATCAAAGCTGACATGGGACCTTCATAGTAATGGCTTGATTCGGTAAGCGCAGAAGTACTGCTGTTGGGGGTGTTCGGGACATCATTATGGAAACAAATCGATGTAGTATGTGTGTTCTGTATATCTTCTGTATTGAACTTGCTTTTTCGTCACACTCAAAGCTGTAATCGGAATAATGTTACTTATGAAGCTATAATACAATATTACTTACTACTTACAAAATTAGTTTTCCTTCTACCAAACCCCGCTTTATCCAAATCTTCCCTACAAATTGATCCGGTAAGCAAACTGAAATAAACTAAAATTCAATTTCCGACTAATTCTATTTTAGTATTATTTACCTTGCACCTATTTTACTAAGTAACCAATTAACTTATTTCTTCTCTATTTATTTCATTAACAATCCAAATTAAAATCAATTACTCCAATAATTCGTCAACATGGCAGCGCCCTATGTTTATGTTGATCACTGACACTGACACTGACGTTTCTCGTTGTAACGGTCCAGCTGTTCACGCATCATGGTGAAGCACGTTCACGCGTCAAACCCTCTCAGTCCGGGTGTAACAAGTGCAGTGGTATGTAGACAATGGGGTAAATTTCTTCAAAAAGGACATCAATTCATGGAACTGCCCTCAATTCCGTCCAATTGAGAAATATCGGGCAGTTGTCAATCAGAAGTAGAACAAGAGTGGAAAGGTAACTCAAAATGCAGCAGAGATGAAGAGATAGCCAAAATTTCCTTTAAAGTGCAATAAATGACCTTCATTTAAGTACTCTGTTGTCACAACCTGTACAGTGTTTATCGAGATGGCTTCCAAGCTAGAAGTGCTACGTCAAAAAATTCTGAACGTGGTCGTAGAAAATTCAGGCCAGTCCCACAGATGGTTCACAAAACAGTTAGGGTATTGACAATTCTACCGTGTCCCGTGTAGTAAAATCGTTCAATAAGATTCAGATGACCCAGTGGCAAGCTGGCAGAGGAAGAAAAGTGAAGACGGCCGACCCCGTGAACGCAATGAGGGATTACTTCAAGCGCGATATGAACCATTTGATTCAGGACGTGGCCAAGAAGTCAATTCTTCCATCTGGTTAGTCCAGCCGACAATATAGCGGGCCAGACTTCATGTCTCTAAGGTAAGAAAGGCGCCTAACCGAACCGATCAACAGAATACGGTGGCCAAATCCCGTTCCATGAAGCGTTACCGCGAGTGGTTAGCGCAACCGAAATGCATCTTAATGCTTCGGAGAAGTTCCGGAAGCAGAAGAGATCGCAGCAAGCCGTGCTTCTAAACTGACGTATTTTTGTTTTTGCTGCGAATAAAAATTAAACAATAGTTCGTAATTTAACTAGCAGTGAAATCATTAAATAAAGGCGTGCATTGGGAAGAACTTAGTGAATACAATCGATTTCCTCCCCGAAATGTGTGAGTGTCGGTAGTATTTCCACATTTTTGGTTTTTTGTGCTTTGGCCTCGCACCCGGAAGAAGAGTTTTTTTTGTTGGGGCGTAAAACCACTGCGTCTACTGTGGTAAGAATATTTACATCAGCTTAGTTTTGTTTATTAGTAATAGTATTGTGACTTTCGGACATAAATGATTAAGTTTGAGTGTTTGACCGCATTGTGCGCGAGTGAATCGATAATTATTTGCAGTTTGAGTGCAAAAACAAGAAGACCAGTGCAGAAAACGGCCATTTGCTTGTCATAAGCAAACGAAGACAATACGCATGCGTGCATGAAAGGCTGCCACATAATTTCATATGCGTTCACCACATGTAGTTGTGTAGGTTGCAAATCTAACTGGCGGTTGGGCAACGTCAATTTTAGCGCTTATTTTGTCACGAGTGCATGAAGCTAATGACGAATCAACGTCGAGAATTTTCATGTTAACGAATGAACAAGCGAGTATAATTAAGGTAGCCATGGGTCATGGGTGAGATGTATCTAACTATAACTATATAACAATAACCTTATTTTTAAAAAATTCTAAACGTGCCTGGTTTGGAAGTTGAACATTTCCAAATCAGGAAGTGTGTTGCAGTGCCCTTATCCAAATGATATCGATAGTGTTTACATGTGGAGCTTATTGTATGTGAAAGTAACCTTGGAATGGGCGTGACTCTCCAGACATTCTGAAATGGTTTGCTGGATCGGAAGTAAAGCTATCACTTTCTAGCTCTCGGATTAAAGCTGCTTCCAATGATCACTTGAGCGATTGTTGTAAACAGATTTCTTCCATAATACCATAATCCATTGCCGGCCAATAAGTGTTAGATTGCACACACACACACACGCACACACACACACACACACACACACACACACACACACACACACACACACAACACACACACACACACACACAAATCTTGATGCAGATGAGTTAACAGAAACTCTGGCGAGGGCTTGCGATGCGACGATGCCAAGGAGATTGGAGCCAAAGAACAACCGGCGGTTAAATTACTGGTGGAACGAAACTCTTGCTAGTCTTCGTGCTGCTTGTCTAAGAGCTAGGAGACGCTTTCAGAGAACAAGGTCTGAAACGGTCAGAGAGGAGCGTAAGATAGTCTTCCGTGAAGCTAGAGCGGCCTTCAAACGGGAGATTAAAATCAGCCAATCCAACTGCTTCAAGGAGTTGTGCCAGAATGCTGACGATGACTCTTGGGGCAACGCTTATCGGGTCGTAACAGCGAAGATCAACGATCCAGTGACGCCAGCGGAAATGTGCCCGGATAAGCTTAAGATCATCGTAGAGGGTCTTTTTCCGCAGCAGCATGATTCGACGACGTGGCCGCCTACACCATATGAAGATGAAGACAAAGTAACCATTGCAGGTATGCAAGTCTCCAACGACGAGCTGTCATTAGTGGTGAAAGGTCTAAAGCTGAAGAAAGCTCCGGGTCCGGATGGCATTCCAAACGTGGCTTTAAAAACTGCGACACTGGCGTTTCCAGATTTGTTCAGGATGGTGCTGCAGAAATGCCTAGCAGATGGTTAGTTTCCGGATAAGTGGAAGATCCAGAAATTGGTGCTGCTGCCGAAACCAGGGAAACCACCGGGGAATCCAGCATCGTATAGGCCCATATGCCTATTGGATACACTGGGGAAGCTTCTGGAAAGGATTATGCTTAATCGACTGACGCAGTTCACGGAGGGCCAGACCGGCTTATCTGAAAAGCAGTTTGGATTCCGAAAAGGGAGATCAACGGTGGATGCAATCAAGACGGTCATTGAAGTTGCAGAGAGAGCGTCCAAGAAGAAGAGGTGTGGCAATCGGTTCTGCGTAGTAGTAGCGATCGACGTCAAAAACGCTTTTAACAGTGCCAGCTGGGAGGCCATCGCCACAGCGCTGCATGGTATGCGGGTCCCCCACTACTTGTGTAGAATCCTTAAGAGTTACTTCCAAAACCGGATACGGGTCTACGAAACGAACTCGGGACAGAAGTCGATTAGCGTTACGGCGGGCGTTCCGCAAGGCTCCATACTCGGCCCAACGCTGTGGAACATAATGTACAACGGAGTCCTAAAACTGAAGCTGCCCAAAGGCGTGAAGATCTTCGGGTTCGCGGATGATGTCGTCCTCACGATAACCGGAGAGTCGCTGGAAGAAGTAGAAATGCTGATGGCAGAGTCGACCGGCGCAGTTGAAAACTGGATGAATGCAGTCAAGTTGCAGCTTGCTCACCACAAAACGGAAGTGATGCTGGTCAGCAACTTCGAAAGATCCAGCGGATGCAGATTACCGTAGGAGGCGCGTCATACCGTCCGTGCGGGCTTTAAGACATCTAGGAGTGATGATCGATGACCGGTTGAATTTCAACACCCATGTCAGACTATTCCTGCGAAAAGGCGGCTAAAATGATCAGTGCGCTTGCAAGGATCATGCCGAATATCGGTGGTCCGAAAGGCAGCAGTAGGCGACTTCTGGCGGCCGTATCATCCTCGATACTGCGGTACGGCGTTCCGGCATCGGGAGCCGCGCTCAAACACGAAACGTAACCGCAGGAAGTTGAACAGTGTGTTTCGTCTGATGGCAATAAGAGTTGCGAGTGCGTACAGAACCATCTCATCGGAGGCAGCTTGCGTTATCGCCGGGATGATTCCAATCTGCGTAACCCTAGCAGAGGATATCGAATGCTATCAACGGAGAGGAACCAGTGAATGTGAGGAAGACGGCGAGGCTAGAATCCATGGTCAAATGGCAGCAGGAGTGGGACAACGCGGAGAATGGAAGGTGGACTCACCGGCTCAACCCCCATGTGTCGACGTGGGTGAACAGGGAGCATGGAGAGGTGAACTTTTACCTCACACAGTTCCTGTCCGGGCACGAGATGTTTTCGCCAATACCTGCGCCGGTGTGGTCATGCGTCGTCACCCTTTCTGCCCGGCGTGTGCCAACGTAGAGGGAGACTCCAAAGTACGTGGTGTTTGACTGTCAAGGTTTGAGGAATTGCGGAGGGTAATGCCTGTCCCAAGGCCGGATAATATTGCAGAGCGAATGTGCAACGAGGAAGACACGTGGAAGCGGTGAGCAGAGTTGTGACGCAAATACTGTCAGAGCTACAGCCTAAATGGAGACGGGACCAGCAAACAAGCGCCGGTTCTGAGGAGTATCCAGCTCAGTGAGCAGTGTTCGGCTTCGGGTCGTCGTGGCGCTGGTGAACCGGAAGTCTTCTACCAACCGGAATCGTCGGGCCGACCTCGGCACTCGAACAGCCAGCCTGCTGAAGAAAGAAGAAAGAAGAAGAAAGAGCTTCGGGTATGTAGGGCACCGCCAGTGCGGACGTCATCCACCACCGGAACTGTCGGACCACCTCTACAACCTGAAGACGAAGTCGGCGCAATGCGCGTTAGCGTCCCCTGCGATAACCGCCAGTAGTCGGGGCACCATCAGTGCGGAAGTTTCCTTCACCGGAACTGGTGGACCACCCTCGACGCCGGGGGAAGCAGGAGGATTCGAGAGATGGATACAACGTAGCAGTGGAGCAGTGGATCATCCAGCCAGTCGGCGAACTAGCCTTAGCTAAGGGTCGAAATTTTAGAAGAAGTGCATGAGCGTTTGCGCAAAGTTATAAAGGAAAAGGACGAGGGATTCGAATTGAATTAATATGGTTTATTTCTATAGCATGTATCTTTCAAATGAAAAATAAATGCTATGATTTGGTTGATCTGTTTTGCTGTAATCCCATTTTGTTTAAGGGACACCTCTTGTGAGGCACCCTGTGTTTACTAAAACAAATAAAGCTCAAAACGAAGTACCTTAAGAAATAATCAGAATAAATTCTACGGAGATTGTTATTAAGAATAAAACTAAATGATGAGACGAAGCAGCGTCCACGAAAAGACCCAGAATGATGCTTATAGACCTACATTTCATCCATATTTATTGAAAGTGTTCGTCTTTATAAAGAAAGTTTTACAACTTTTCTGGATTCTAACGTCACATTAAACATATCTATACCAACGTTCAAGTAGTTGAATATCATTTCTAGCTCAATGACTTTATGAGTTACACCGTGTCCAATATATTCTCATACAAAATAAAAAATTATTTATTTCAAATCAGATAATCCAGATTTTATTGATAACTTTACCCATTATATTGCAATATAAAACTGATCAACTACAGCATATGTTTTGGAATAAAACCGCCGTTAACCTTCTTGGCCAGCTCCAGACGTTTTTCAGAAACCGTCACAGGCAGCACGCACTATTTCCATCGGTATTTCGTCGCAAATTCGTTTGATTACGGTTTTGAATTGGTTCATATTAGACGCCCTGTGGTCATTTACCTTCGACAGCATGACCATACGAAATAATCCAAGGGATTCAGATCTTGTTAACCTGCAAGCCATTCATTCTTGTCCAAAAAGTCGGTCATATTTTCTTGGCACCAGCCCTAAACGAGATTTGCACTATGCAATGGCGCTCCGTCCTGCTGAAACACATAGTGATCATCTCCAAATACTTCTTGTACATATGGCTTGACAACTTTCTTCAAGACATCCATTTTATAATATACGGTATTCACTTTAACGCCTTTTTCGATGAAAACCAGTGGTAATTTGGGTCGCTTGCAAATTCCTCCCTAAACCATCACTGACGCAGCACTTTCGAACCGTGGAATATTCCTATCACTCTCTGGAACAGTTCTCGAAGAAAGAGCAAACAATCTGTCGTTCTGGACATTGTGGGATTGTTGCACGACGAATAACATGTCGTCGGAAAAGATAAATTCTTCCCCACCGTACCGCGACAAAAGCAGACTTGCTGTTTCGAGTCGTTTCTGCTTGGAAGGTTCCGAAACTCCATGAACTCTACGTTTCTTGAAAGCTTGGAATCCGAGGTCATTTTGCAGTATATTGTGCATAGACCATCTCGAAACATTCAGATCTGCGGCCATTTTACGTACAGAGCGATGTGATTTTCGTCTAACCCGTTCCCTGTCAACTTTAACAATTCGTGCAGTCCGCACTGTACGAGTACGACCGGATCTCTTCCGGTCATCCAACGAGCAGGTGTCACGGTACCTTCGGATGGTTCGGTACACAAAATCCCGCTTTACTCCGAGGGTTTTCAAATTTCTGAAAATAGCGCCCGGCCGCTCACCTTTCAAAAACTTTGTTATCACCACAGCACAGGAACTTCTTCATCGCTGGTAAAAGATAAACACTGAATGAAAACAATCGGACATAAGCCTAAAAGCGTTTGTCTAAACATAGTGCAAAACTACACCAACACATACGCGAAACATGCAGAGGGCTGAAGAGAGCGATAGTTCTTGAAGCCAGCCACTTTTGGTGTGGGGCTAGTGACGATTTGATCATTTTAAGCTTGTTTAACAATAAATTATATTACTTTACAATATTTCTTCTACCAAACTACTAGTAACAGTAATTAAAGTAAAACATTATAATACCTGGCTGATAAACAATGAACAAATATTGTCATTTTAATAACCGCTGCACTAAGTACAACACGGAATTTCTTTTTTTTTCGAATCAAATTAACGACAAAACACGACAAATTCTGCCGCGACTATTGTGTTTGCTGCATAAAGCCTTCAAGAAAATCGAGCTGTCAAATCAGCACCACACACAGCACCAAGTTTTCGGCTTCACGATTATTGCTCGTGGATGACAGCCGCTTCAGTCCTGTGGAAGCATGTTGAGTAGTTGCCCGACAAATGCAAGGAAAAAGTGTATGAGAATATATTGGACACGGTGTATAATTAAAAGTGTAATCCACCGCTGCAAATTGGGCTGAGTCAAAGGACACAAACTTTAGCTGTTATTTAGCTTGGAATCAGATGAATTTTCGGTGTAAGAGGCCGAAGCCAGATCCACACACCCATTTTACAATGAAACATACTTTCAAATATCGCTGATTTCCATTTCATTGTTTAAACCCTCTCTATCAACTATGAAAAAGTACGCATCATTAAGCTGTACATAGTTCTAGATCCCATAAACGACAGGTAGATAGAGGCTTTGCTGTTGATTAAAAACGCATTCGGCACGGCATTCTCCATTCTTAGGACACCTGAGCAAGTGAGGAACCATGCGACGACGACCCTCTGCTGAGAAAATTAGCGAAATCCGATAGCTTTATCCTGTATGCCGGAACCCGAATCCTACACCCGACACTTTTATCGTCACATGTGATCTTCATCATTTTTTTCTTTCTTTCTTTCGATCCCACACTCTTGTGAATCAACTCGGGAAAAAAAAAGAAAGGTTGCTTTGTTATTCGATTCATCCGTTTCACCTTGCAAGATAACATGATATCGAATGGATTTTTACTACAGTAGTTCATGAATGGTGGCGAAATTCATCGATTCGGAATTGCTTATGCCTTGATAAAAAAAAAGACAACCTCTATCTGTCTTGATATTCGATCGAGTCACATCCTGTTGAAAATTGATACTAGTTTGAAACTCAACAAAGAGTAGGGATGTGTGAATGCTGCCTCTCCTATTCGATGAGTCCGATGTCTGACAAACACGTGCTGACCACTTTGCAATCGTTACTAGCTCTAGCAGTATCTTATCTTGAGCCGTTTGAAGCATTTAAAAACCTGATAATTATGCATAAAGTGTCCACTGCAGACGCGCTTGAGTGAATGCAAATCGTCACTCATCACCATTTCTCCGCTCGCACTACCCTTCCCTTCACGAGCGGAATGATTAATGATGGCTCGAGAGTGTCGTTGATGTTTGGAACTTATCGCTTTCTTCACTCTCAAGTGTGTCTTGATGGCATTTCTTGTCTGTCAAACAGCAGATGATGCCGGTTGGCATTCTTCTGCAGAAAAACGGTCGTGATTTAATATCCCTGCACGATAATTGAATTAACTACCATTTCTAACAGGATTTATGACACCCACAATTCCATGGCATTAAACGAGAAGAATATGTAATCCAAGTGAACCAAATTGGATTAACTATTCGTGCGTTTCTTCAGTGGACATGGGTTTTGACTTTTTCACTGATAAGCGACGATGGTTCCGAAAATCAAGAAAATGCTCAGCTCTGCTTCGAAATCCGTAATTTACAACAGCTTATCCAAGAACTGCTTTAAAAGTCATCCTGCTGCAGAATCGTTGAGGCAACTTGGTAGATCGGTTGGCATTTTTTGATAAGAAGTAACTTCGCACCGAGTTAAGGGAAGCCTTTCACACGGACGAATCAACATACCAAGGAAGAACAGAGGAGAAGAAGAACGGTCAGCAGCAGATTAGCATAGGAACAATTGAAATTTTCCGCCATGGGTTGTTGGTTTTACACGGGTGACCGTAATTGGATTAACGGATTACAGACGGACCCAAGCAGGGGCGAATAATGTATGAGATTATTACTTCATTTAAGATGTTGTAAAATTCGTAGGTAACTCTGTTTTGCTCAGCAAAATTTGCCATGAGAAAGGCGCTCTTTCTTTTTTGAAAAATATCTAGTTAGTTTCGTATGATCAGTAAAAAAGAAAGAGTTAGTCAAACTTGATCCTTTAGTGAGTCTCTCAAGGGACGAGAATCTGAAAGAGTCCTCCTAAATTAAAGCTAAGTGCTATTCAGATTTTCGAGTCGTCGTCAATATATACAAAAAAAAACCTAATGTAAAAAGTATCTGATAATTTCCTACTTTTCCAGCTTATAATAGTTATTATTGATGAGTTTCTGTAAATTTTCCTTAAAATACATATTTGGGAATAAATTTACATGGTTTACAAGATCAAACTGAACATAACTTCGACGGTACCTGTTTGGATATAACATTTTTTTGTGTTTTAGTAATGCTTACGGTTTTTTGTGTAAATCATCAATTTCCAAATGTTGACATACAGTCACCGACAGAAAAAAAAAGTGCCCACCTACCCGAATTGCTCCTTTTTGTGCAGCAAACTGTAAAATAAGTGAAAGATTCTAAGTTTTGTTGTTTTGATGGCATATTTATTATGTTCTTTTCTTGTCTGGTACATAAAAAAAACACTTGTCCTGCAAATTCATTTTTTTCTTCAAGAAAGATCAAACTATAGTAGAAATTATGCATGTCAAAATAAAGTGCCCACTTCTTATTTTCTTTTAAAAAACAAGTTGTAGATCCAGTCTGTTGAGTGATCAGTAGTTGATGTGTCCTCCCCTGGCCTTCAACAGTTTTTGCAAACGTTTCGGCATACTCTCCACCAGATTCTTCAGGTGTTGTGGGTCAAGATCTTCCCAGGCGTTCTCAAGAGCTTGAAAATAGTTATGTTTGTTGGTAACTCCTGTCTTATCAACTCGTGAATCCAAGATGGCCCACAGATTCTCTATTGGGTTCAGATCTGGACTCTGTGGGGGCCATTCCATAGGTTTAATACGGCAGGAACGGAAGAATGCCTTTGACTTCTTCGCGGTATGTTTTGGGTCATTATCTTGCTGGAACACAAATTTGTTTTCCAGCCCAGTTTCAACCAACGAAACCTCCAAATTCTCACGCAATATGTCGATGTAGGAATCTGCTGTCATAATACCATCGATTTTTACCAAAGCACCAACACCCGCCAAAGAAAAGCACCCCCACACCACCATGCTTAACTGTGCGCCATACACGAGCTCGTTTTTTGCTGTTGAACAACTCGAATTTTGGCTCATCAGTCCACAAAACAGTCTTCCAATATTCTAAAGGTTTATCAGCATGATCCCGAGCAAATTTGAGTCGTTTCGCTTTGTTGACTTTGCTAATAAAAGGCAACTTCTTACAAAACCTGCTCTTCATACCGTGTTCAGGGATCCTTCTGCGTAGAGTACTGTCCGAGATCGGTTGTTAAATCACTTCCTTGATCTCCCTGAGGGTAACCTTCGGATTTTTCTTAATTTCTCGAATGATTCTCGCATCTGTTCGGGAATCTGTTCTACGTTTCCTTCCCCTTCCTGGGCGATCAGCTACTGAACCATAGGTTTTGTACTTTGCGAAAAGTTTGGTAACCGCTGCTTTGCTGTATCCATACTTTTCACCAATCTTGCGATGCGATTCACCTTTCTCGATGTCACGAATAACACATTTTCGGATCTGCAAGGGAATAGTTTTGCTTGCAACCGTATTATCCATGGTTATTTAGATAACTCGCACTGAATCTTTCTGACCGACAACTTAAATCCGTAAGATCAACAAACACTTGGAAACGTCAAAAAAATTGAATACGAGGGGCGTTTGGATGTAAAAATTACATACACATAATATATTTTCAATTGGGCACTTTATTATGACACACCAAATTTACACCACGTATGGTTCAAAAAATAATTTTGCAAAAATGTGTATTATCCATTGCAAAAATACACACGCATCTTTAAATGTCTTTAAATGTCCCAGCATTCGTCGTTGATAGCTTCATCCCAGTCGCAGCCACTACGCCATAAGTGCTGTACGATGATCTTCCCGTGAATCGTGAACGGAGAAAGATAACCGAACGGATCGAAGAAACCCATGACGCAGCTCAACACACGCCCGTTTTGACGGCCGCTTTTATCCGCAAAGATATGGAAGATGTTCTTGGCGGTGCTGTGTGGAGAAAGTAGGGAATTTGTCACAGTCTGGATCCCAGATTAGACCCAGCACGCGTTCGTGCGATGTGGCTTTGTCCTGGGTTATGTGGACAGCGGAAACTGGTTTCTGCTCCCCGAGACTTTGGAGTACTTTCGGTGAATTTGAAACCCAGTTCTGGATCTCGAAACCTCCCTTCTGGTGGATGAACTTGACTTCCTTGGTGCGCTTGATTGCCTCCTCTACTGTTTCAGCACTATCAAAGTAATCGTCGACGTAATGGCGTTTAATAATCGCCACTGCTGCCTCTGGATACTGTCCCGCGTACTCTTGAGCGTTGAGGTTTTTGACATATTGTGCCGTACACGGAGAGCTTGTCGAACCAAAGGTGGCAACGTCCATGACGAAAATGCTGGGAGGTTCTTTGGGATCTTTCCAAAAAAAACTGTTGGAATTTTTGATCTTGAATGATGCTTTTCATCTGATGGTACATCTCACGTAGATCGCCGCCTACAGCAATTCGATACTCACGAAATCCAACAATTACGAACACCAGTGACACGAGCATATCAGGACCCTTCAACAGTTGCGAATTTAAGGAGACACCCATAACCATAGCCGCTGCATCCCACACGAGACGTACGTTACCTGGCTTATTGGGGTTTAGTACAACATTCAGGGAAGGTACCATACTTTACCAGGTTCGGTCGCGTTGAGTTCCTCAGGGTAGCCAAATGAGCGTACCCTTTCTCCTGGTATTCATCAATCTGCTTGCAGACGTTTGCATGGAGCTCCCGGATTCTTCTCCAACTTCTTCTCCAGCTGCTTCAGCCTTCGCAAAGCCATTGGGTAACTATCCGGGAACTGTGGATCATCCGTCTTCCATATCAGGCCAGTCTCGAAGCGGTCTCCGATTCGTTTCTGTAGTCTTCTCGAGGATCTCGCGAGCTCTTTTGTCCTCGGCAGACTCCAGCGGAATGGTAATAATCGATTCTTCCAGCGCGTAGTGATTTTTCAGCAATTTGTGGAGGTCTTCGTTTAGATACTTCGTGGTGGAATCCCAGAAATCCACCATCCGTTTCAACATTTGCTTGCTTTGGTCCATAAACAGTCCATCCGAGCTTGCAGCGTACTGCTATTGGATCCACCACTGCACCGATCTTGGCTTAAAGCGGGGTGAATGAGTAGATATTATTTAGTCATATCAGCATCGCTCCGTTGTACGATACAATAGGCAGACCTCGCATGCGCTCGTATTGCTTTGCAAGGTTCCCTGCGTCTAACGCTTGATTAGGAAGCATCAACCTTTCAACGGTGTAGACTGTCATTTAACAGCATCTTTTCATCTGCGCCAACAGCTGACACCCACAGATTCATCCGCATTGAATCCTTCTCCACTCTTGCAGTAACGGCTGTCCACTTTATTGTTAACTTTTCATGGGCACCGAAAACTCTCAAATGATCCACCAAGCTTTTTCCACTAGGGTTGCAGACGCTCCTTCGCCCAAGAAGGCAAGGACAGTGATGGACTTTTCCCCGCAGTGAATACTTACTGGGATCATCCGAAATAACGTGATGTTGTTCGCCCGGATGTGTGCGCTGCTACCAATTGCACCATCGATTGGATGGATAAGTTGATTGTGGGGTTGTCTGCAGCCCCCGACGTTGCATCTTAACGTAAACTAACTGTTAACACCGCAGTGTAGCGAAACCCACACAGCGATGCGTGGCTAGCGTACCTACCTTTGCGCCTCCATTGTATTGTCCGTCAGCTCGGTGATAATCAAAACAAAACAAACCAAAATTGATGAAAAGGAGATTTCTAGGGTTTTTTTCATTAGGGCGAATCTACAATTGAGAGATTCTCTCTGAGCTCGCTCTCTTTCATTCATAAACCAATCACCGTTGGAACGTTTCGTTCTACTATTTGTAGAGTATGCCTAGCAACAATGCTAGCCAGCACTATTGTGTTTTCGATCTGTACTAAAGAATCCTTCGAAAGTTTTAATAATGGCGCTGTAATATGCCGAATGAAGAGAGCGAGCCCGGCAGAAGAATCTCTCAAATGTAGATACGCCTCATGAAAAAAAAAAACAACCCCTACGATTACAGTCTGTATGTAAAACAATTTCTGTAAGTGCAGTTAATTGTATTATTATTGAAGGTGGAATTTAAATTTTTGTACTGGATTTTGGAATATTTATTGTATTAATTTAAAATATACGTAAGTGAATTGTGTATTAAAGAATTAATCTTTAATGTTTTTAAGGCCCATTCGAGTCGTTCCACGGTTAAAAGTGACTGCATTTGGTGTCCTGAAATAGGAAATTTAATTAATTGAAACGATTAAAATCGTAAGTAAATTAGGTTATTAGTTGAAAACCGTATAGTTAGTTAGAATTAAACAGGTGAATAGCGAGGAAATCGGCATACGGCCAGGAAAGTGAGTCGAGAAGAAAAGGCATCGAGGACGTATAGCGCACAAGAGGGTAAAAGTGGACTACTTCTTGTAGGTTACCTTAATTAAGATAATTGAATATTGCTTAGTTAAAAATATAAAATTTCAGTTTGAGCTGCCACAAATAAAGTGCTGCTACAGAAAAATAGTTCTAAGGCTTGCTTCATTTAGAATTGGAACAAACTTTTGCTCATATTGTGGCGCTCTGGTGGACGGATTTGGAGTTCTGCACTCGGTGTCGGGAATTTTGTCAGCTTCACGTATGTATTTTTGACATTCCGCAAATCGAACTGTGACTTTGTAAACAAATCAACATGTGAAGCCGAAAGAAGGGAAAAAGTTGTGCACAGTTATTTGGAAAATCCATTGTGGTCTGCATCTGGGCTAGCTAAACAGCTGAAATTGCCCAGAAATACCGTATGGCGCGTTATCAAACGGTATAAGGAAACATTGACGACGATTCGGAAGCCTCAAAGCCAATCGTCGAGTGGAACTGTCGACCGGAAACTGCGTGGTAAGATTTTGAAGACGATTAAGAGGAATCCCAATCTGTCGGACCGTGATTTGGCCAGAAAATTCGGTGCTGCCCATAGTACCGTGAGGAGAACTCGACTCCGGGAAGGAATCAAGTCGTATCGAGCTAGCAAACAGCCAAATCGGACCATAAAACAGAATAGTGTGGCCAAAATCCGTGCTCGGGAAGCTATACGACCAGGTGCTGACCAAAGTTCGACGGGTGTCTTCTGATGGACGATGAAACCTATGTCAAGGCTGACTTCAGGCAAATCCCAGGTCAAAAATTTTGCTCAGCAACGGCTCTGGAGGATGTTCCAGCCAAATTTAAATTTGTTTTTGCCAAATTTGCACGAAAATTCATGATTTGGCAGGGCATTTGCAGCTGTGGCAAAAAAACGAAAGTTTTCATTACAAATAAGACAATGACGTCGGAACTATACCAAAAGAGTGTCTCCAAAAACGAATTTTGCCGTTCATTCGATCCCACGACCATCCCGTAATGTTTTGGCCAGATTTGGCAAGCTGTCATTACAGCAAAGTCGTTCAAGAATGGTACGCAGAGAAAGGGATCCAGGTTGTTCCGAAAAACCTTAACCCACCCAACTGCCCCCAGCTCCGCCCTATTGAGAAATACTGGGCAATCATGAAGAGGAGACTCAAGGCAAAGGGAAAGGTTGTCAAAGACATCAATCAGATGAAGAACTGGTGGAATAAGATAGCTAAAACGATGGACGAAGAAGGTGTGCGCCGCCTAATGAGCCGTGTTACAGGAAAAATTCGAGAATTCCTTCGAAACCGTGACGAATAATTTTATCCGTATTTTTTCTTAAAAGTATGAAGAAAACGCTACATTTGTATGAAAAAGATCTTGAATTCAATAATAAAAAAACTGAAATACAGGCAATTGTTTTTGTTCCAATTCTATCTGAAGCAAGCTTTACATCCGAACAATAATATTATCATGCTTAGAAAAATATATGAATACGATATAATGAGTTTTTCAATGACTTCAGAGATGAAGCGTGTTCATGAGAAAAGTGGGCACTTTGTTTTGACGGTGACTGTAATATTTGTAATACTTGAAAAAGTATGACAAGAAAATACATCTTAAATTTTCTTTTGTCTTTTTACCTTGTCAATATGCATTTTAATGTACGTAGGATTGACACATGTTTTTTTCTTTTGTTTGATGAGCCGCGCTTGAGTCTATTTTTTTTTACTAATACGTGGTTCTTCAAACTTTCGGCACTGATTTAAATCACCGTGTGATCTCACCAACAAGTTCTAACTACGTAAAGTAATTGTGTTTCTTTCCGAACACTAACTACGAAACAGCACTTCTAACTGAAAACGGTTGAGATACTATGATCAAACAGCAAAAAAAAATCCAATAGCGATGAATAATATTGGACCTAGAGACCTTTATCAGGATAATTTTCTCTAGATAATATAGGGTGTCACTACTAAGAACAGGTTTTTTGCTCTAACATTTTTATTTTATACATTTTTAAACAAAGTTTCTTTTGATGGTTTTAAGAACTTGATGTAACTTTCGACCTATAAATCGTGCCGATAGCTTTTATCGTGAGCAAGTTATTGACGATTTTCTTATACATTTAAGCCCATTTCAAATGTGTTTTACTCAATTTAAAAAAATAATCTAACTCCCGTTTCCAGATAACATAGGGTAGGTAACGACTTAAGCACCCCGAGACCCTATTCCAAGCACGGGGTTAACGTTAACCTAAAACGCTTATATTTTGCAGTATGGTGCTCCATCTAGTGAAGCACCATACTACAAAAAATGAGCGTTGTAGGTTAACGTTAACACTTGGAATAAGTCTCAAGTACTAGTGTACCTACCTATGTAATTATAAAAATCCTTTCAAATGCAGTTAAGAAATATTTTTTCTGTCTGCTCCAACCAGAGAGATCAACATTTGAATAAGGCCTATTTTTTACAAAAAAAAAATTACACATAAAACATTAAGGTCAATGCTGACTCGGATTTCATTTTTTGTTTGCTGCAATGAATGAAGTCGGCTCTATTTGCGGGTAAAAAATCTGCTGTCACTGTTGTTTTTATTATCAATCGGAAAGCATGAATATCATTTGATTCAATCTGAATATCATCTCTCGTGATGATTTTTTATTATTAAGTGATTTGGAATCCTAATCCAAATATGGAACAACCAGAGCAATCATCATCGTCCCGGAGGAATAGATGCTAGCAACATGTGCAAGAATACCCTGGACTGGGCTGCCCGTGCATTTTTCCGATCCCGACGGGTAATTTATATTCATTGTGGTTGATTGAATTCCATTTCTGATATCTCGAAATAGTTTTGAAAATGAACTTGTTTACATAAATGAATATCAAAGCATTTAGAAAATTGAACGTTCATTCTTTTGGTTACGTTTAGTGTCATGAGTTATCATTTGATTTTCGCATGGAACTTATAGGTAGTCTATGTTATGTTGTCTGAAAATCCACGCTTTTGAAGCAAACTTCCCCTCATTCTTTTGGTTGTATTAGTTTTAAAATACAATCAGTAGTTTTTTTGCAATTTCGATTTGAAGTAAGGAGGGCTTCAAATGGTGAGTTGACAACTGCTAAGGAGGGTGCGACCGACCTCTGGTCCTCACAAGTTCCTACCTCACGCCTCCACGAGTCATATGATCACAAAAGACTGCCAGCTGAAACATGGAGACGCTGGTTGGCGTAGCCTGGGCAATGTTGTCAATCCGACAATAGCGAAGTGAGGGGGTGCGACCGGTAAATCATATCATAATTTTCCATTCTCATATCTTTCAGAACTTCCAGGACGTAATACCTGACGTCCTTTAAAATTTAAAATTCTTTTTTTTTCATGGCGGTCATACATTGCCTAAATTTTCTGGTTCATAATGGATGCGCAAGTTTGCCTACAATTGCAACAAAACAGCAGTCGGCACACATGTAATTTTCAGTTTATTTTATTATATCCTTTCACTTTATATATTATCTTATAGGACATTGTTCATTCATAGCCATTATTATTCATCTCTATCATCTTTATCATCATTATTATCATTTTATCATTACTTGTGTTTCATGATTTATGTTCTAACATAAATATTTGTTTTTTATAATTTCACCTTATAGGTTATATATACTTTTAATTATTTTGTCCTTTATGTCAGAATTATCATTATGATTGAAAAGTATCTAGTACCTTGATTAAAGATGCTGCAACGGAATCTATGAGTGGGATTTTGTGCCTATTACCTATTGTATTTTTCATTTTCCTGTTTGCGAGATAGACCTTCTTCCAAATCTGAGCTGCATCGCTGCATCGATTCGTGCAGCGCTGTTTCGCGCATTCGGCTAGTGTCTGATGTTTCAGTTCAATTTTTGGCAATTCTGTATCATGACTCACAATATCATTATATTTGATGATATTGTTTTGGTGATTTTTACTTCATACAGAATGGTTTAACCATTGTTTATTGATTTTTTGGGTCCATTTTGTCTTTAACTGTCTGTCAATTATATCTTCCTGCTTTATTTATTTATTATTTCTATTCATCAACAGATTATGTGCCAATCCCAATGATGTTACTTAAAAGCTAGAACGAGTACATTAATAGTCATGACATAAAACAAACTCAAAATTAAACTATCCATGCAAATTACAGGTCTTTAAGAAAATGGCTAAACTTACGACGAAGCATCTGGCGAGTCACGTTAAAAATCAAACAACGCGGAGCCCTATTAAAAGTCGTTTGTAAACCACCAATTACGCCAAACATACTGTAATTGGTTCGTTGTGGAGTAACCGCAGCGATGAACTATTCCTCAGGGCACGGGGCTGACGTTGATGATTTGCTCCAGAAGATCAGGACAGTCGATGCGGTCTTGTAAGATGTCTGCGATGAACAAAGCCACTGGCTGTATCTCTGCGGGCTAACAGGGACTCCAGGTTAATTAGACGGCAACGGCTTTTCGTAGCTTGGCAAACGATAGGGATCCGTCACGGTAGTTTACGTAGCGCAAATCCTCAAAAAACCGTCGTTGAGCAGCCTCTACTCTAACGACACCGTTGTTGTAATGAGGAGTCCACACAACCGAGCAATACTCTAATATAGAACGACACAAGGAGACAGTACAACGATTTGGAGGCAGTAGATGTCCGTGAAGTCCTTAGCAATCAGATGAATCCCAGAACGCAGGAGGCTTTGCCGATTTCCCAACACAGGAGCAATAACTATTACGCCAGCAAAAATAAAAGTGGATTGCCGTTATAAAACCAACATAAAGCAGCAAATAGTTGGCCATGGCAACAGTAAATTAAGAATGTAACAAATGTTAGTTCTGTATGAAATTTAGCAAACTTTTTCAGGATACCACAAATCAAGATTTTGGTGAAATGCTGCTATCAGCGAAAACGAACGAAAACGCGCTCAAGCCGCGAACCACGGAACTCTAAGCTAAAACACTCGACTACATTTCTGCTGCATTTCAGGATCAACCGAATGGAGATCGTTTATAATAGATATGAATGATTGTAGATATTTTTCATTTTACATAAATATATACACTATTATATAAATACTTCATGGGAATGGGAGGGACCATTAGGGCACCCGATTGGAGAGACTGCTCTGGATGGGGAGAGTGGAAATGCCCGCTCGCCATTACTAACGGTTTGTGAATAGAGGGCAGGCTCTTCCCCGCCCATTGGGGCATCCTCATGTTAGTTAGATAGCTTGCTCTTGTGACCAATTTTTTCGGATCTTGTTGTTGGAAGGAGATTCTTTATATTCCCGTGGATACGTATAAGTGATGTTGCCTATAGATCCATCAACTGCGCGGCCCTTCATACAATGGCACTGACATTGGATAATCGGTGTAGTTATTAGAAGCTTGATCTAGTCTAACAGATAGGAGAGCCTATTGCTGTCCGGACGTAGTATCCGTGCTACAATGGGTGGTAGTACATATCGCCCATCATACATACATCATACAATTTCGATTTGAAGTAAGGAAGTTGATGTACGTGCTATCGAGATATACCTGTATTGCTAATGGGTTCTTAAGGGTGCTGGTGATTGATCGGGTCTATCACGTAATTGTATGTTGTCCGACGTTTTGTTTATTCGATGTTTAGTCCAGTCGAAGTTTTGGCTATTTGACGTTTTGTCTTTTGACCTTTTATCATACAATCCAAAATAATGCGAAAATGTTCAAACCTGAGTATTGGGTTAATTCGTGTAACTAGTGACTAATTTTTGTCGAAAGTGCATTTTTTTATGTTTACTCTCAAGTGCTGCATTCAAACATTCTATTTGTTTTATTGCAAATTCGCGTCAAAATGATCGCGAAAGAAGTGATCACCAGTTTGTTGCTCGCCCAGAAGAAGCCAAAAGAGATTTCCAAGGTGGTAGGGTGCCTTTTGGCAACAGTTTACCGTATAAAAAAGTCCCTGCAGGATGGTCCTAACCAGTGAAAGCCGGGAATCAGACGTCCGCGCTTTGCACGCACGCCGAACGTGATCAAATCGGTCCGTGCAATAATTGCTCGCAACTCCATCAGAAAACATGCAAAGAAGACACACATGCAACATGCAAGAGAATCATCAAAGAAGACCTGCATGTATCTCCCAGAGCCAGAGTGAAACGCCACTTGATTACGGACCGGGTGCATGCACTGGCTTCCGGCGTCGGCTCGAGGATGTTATTAATAAAAATGGAGGACACATTGAATAAATTTGTTTGAAAGGACTTTATAAAGATAACTGCACTCGAAAATGTTGATATGATTGCTTGAATTAGTTGAAAATGGGATTTGAAAGAAACAGAACAAATTTTCGCATTATTTTCTGCCGCACCCTGTATGATATTTTGGTGCGATCCTAACCTCACTTAGCGCGAGGAGTTTTTCGTTCATCCCACTTCTGTCACCCAATTGACGTGTATGTGGGTGATTTCACGTATTAAAGAAATTAACGCGGTTCGATTACCGTGAAATAGAACTTTTGTTTTTACTTTAATTTATACTACAAAAGTTCTTTTAGGTCGGATAAATTTCGTTCGCGACACGCGGTTTTAATTCTTCTACTTTTAATGACAGTTCGCATACACTCTGAAAAGTTACCACGGAAAAGTTGAAATTTTAAAGTGCATATATGATAGAACTCCACTTCTATAATTGGCCCCATTGTATGGTACTCTCTCTTTTCTCACGGAAATGTTACTCAATTTTCGTATACAATTGGATCTACTCGCAAAATTAAGTAGATTCACTTTTTTTTCCCGCGTGAGAAAAAGGCGATTCTACTCAAAAATAGAGTAAAAAGAAACGGGGAGTGTAAAACAGTAAGGACAAAAGCAATACATAAAAAAATAGATGAAATTTAACGTTCAACTGCTAACCAAAGCAAGCGTCAATAAGTTGTTCGCAATCTTTCATACAACCAACCTGAAAAGACGACATCTGGCTTAAATTTACGCGAAAAATCTAGCATTTACATATGTGCATTAGATAATGCAGACAATTACATGTTTCTTTAAACTGAATAAATTTGAATAAAATTAGGTAAATTCTAATTACGCTTTCGGAAACCATTGCTAAATGTAAAGCTAACCGATAAAAATCAAAACTATCAACTCAAACAACCAGGATGTAACGGAACTTTCAAAAGGATCTTCAAAGGAAAACGAGGAACCGTTTTATTGCGTGTTACCGTTATCTGGTACCGCCCGCGTGTGACAACTGTTGTTTTGGCACTACGGTACAATCCCGTACCCTTCGAGAACTTTTGTCCTTCTGTCCTGAATTCCCACGAGAAAACCTAGCGCCATTTCACTGCTGTAGCCTTTGGTCCCCGATTTGCCACGCACCTGTGTGGGACGATTCTTTGTTTTTCGATGCCGCAGCAGTACCGTAAAACTTCACAAACAAATTGACGGAATTTCCGAGAATCCTGCGGTTGTCGGATCCTATGATTGTCCTTCTGCTGTTAGAATCGGGAAAAGGCTGAACCGATGTGGGAAATTTATTGATGTAGGAATCATCTACTTGCCTTAAATTATTGTGTTAACATGATCCTTGATACCTTTTGTTTCACGAACGAAAGAACCGATAGCCGGGTGATTCCGCTTATCTGATGCTATTTCGTTGATTTATTTGCTATAACCTGTGTAGAGCACAATCTTTTCAAACCAACAAACCTCAACATTTGAAGAAATCCAATTTACCGACCTCAAAATTTATGTCACTCCGTCCTGTCGGTTGACCCAAATAACAAGTGCAAAATTTGCTACAACAAAAATCCAGATCTTCGCCGTCCTTTCAGGGTATAGGGTTTCCTTGCTTGCGTTCGATGCTGGAAGGGACGCTTCAGCTGATAGAGATCATCACCCGGGCGATGAGGGTTCGTTTGTCGGCTAACTGCGGGGGCCCTGTGCCATCCTTTCTACCAATCTTAGGCCATGACGTGCCGGGAGCAGAAAAGAGAGAAGAAGACGGTCGAGTAATTTTCCTTTGATTTGTTTGTGCTCTAATTTATAGCACTTTCGGAGGTTTTGCCTGGAGCAACCATTTCGGTGAGACAATGCATTGGAAGGAGAGTGAAAGGACACACAATGCAGTGCAGTGGATCGGGACTTTTACTTTCGTTTGCTCTCGGGCAGAGGCCGACAGCGAGAAAAAGGATATCAATTTACAACTTGAGCATGTAAATATGCGAGGGTTGCTTCGGTCACTTTGTTCTGCAATTAATCATCGACGGGAATCGATGGTAGGGTACCGAACTAGATTTGCTTAATCGACCAACGCTGGGCCATTGTCAATGGTATCAATAAAGGGTGATACGGTCAAAATTTGGTCAAGGGAAAACGCGTGTAAATCGGTGAAATCGTTTATTTAAAAAATCAAATTAAATTTCTTTTTCAAGTTCACTTAGTATAAAATTCAGGAAAAATATTCAGTTAAGGCTTCACGCTTTTCCAAATCGAAATGCCGGGCCTTACGCTTGACCCCTGCCATCAGATTTTGAACAGCCACCTTGTCACCTTCTTCGCCGCAGAAAGCCAGTTTGCCTTGAACTGCTGCTCGTCCTTAGCAGTTTTTTTGGTCTTCTTTAGGTTCCGCTTGACAATAGCCCAGTATTTCTCAATTGGGCGGAGCTCTGGCGTGTTGGGAGGTTTCTTGTCCTTGGGAACCACCTGCACGTTGTTGGCGGCGTACCACTTCATGGCCTTTTTACCGTAATGGCAAGATGCCAAATCCGGCCAAAACAGTACGGAACAACCGTGTTTCTTCAGGAAAGAAGCAGCAGACGTTTATTCAAACACTCTTTCACGTAAATTTCTTGGTTGACAGTCCCGGAAGCTATGAAAATGCTGCTTTTCAAGCCACAGGTACAGATGGCTTGCCAAACCAGATATTTCTTTGCGAACTTTGACAGTTTCGTGTGCTTGAAAATATTTGCTACCTTTCCCCTTCATTTTGCCGTATAAAACTCCTGTCCCGGAAGCTGCTTGTAGTCGGCTTTGACGTAGGTTTCGTCGTCCATTACCACGCAGTCAAACTTCGTCAGCATCGTCGTGTACAGCCTCCGGGATCGCGCTTTGGCCGTCGTATTTTGTTTATCATCGCGATTTGGAGTCACTACCTTCTTGTAAGTCGATAGTCCGGCTCGTTTTTGGCTCGATGCACGGTTGTAGACGATACACCCAGCTTATTTGCGGCATCTCGGAGAGATAGGTTAGAGTTTCGCTTGAAACTACCGGCAACTCTCTTTGTCGTCTCAGCGGCTTCCGGTTTTCGATTTCCCCCGATCCAGACTTCCTGGCTGTCGACAAACGTTCCCCAAACACTTTAATTACATTTGTAACGGTTGATTTGGCAACTTTTAGCGATTTTGCCAACTTTGCGTGCGAGTAGCTCGGATTTTCGCGATGCGCGAGCAAAATTTTGATACGCTGCTCTTCTTGCTTGGACGGCATTTTGACAACTGAAGAGTGAATTCCAAAATCAAAATAGGAGCAACATTCTACACACACACACCTTCAAAATGAGGGGTGTTCAGGTTTTTTAAATGAAAAATTGAAAGAAATACGTCAAGTTGATATTGACCAAATTTTGACCGTATCGCCCTTTGTAGTAAACATTTGAACGCGGATCATCTTTCAATAGCTCCGACATGGGGCGATCCCGGCGTACTGGTTAACATTCTTACTTATCACGACAAAGGACAAAGTCAAGAGTTCGAATCTCACCTCCGGACAAGTTACGAAAATACCAATTATACTACACGCTCAAAACACCCTCTCTTTCTTTCGTATTACTATCCTTTTTTTCACACTTTTCCATGTGAAAAAAGGGATAGTAATACGAAATAAACAGAGGGTGTTTTGAGCATGTATATTATCAATATAAGGGCATCTTCAGCGGTGGTCTAATTTATGAACAACTTTATACTTACTCTAATTGTTATGTTTTGTATTCTTCGTGCGTGGAGTAACGATTATGGTGTAGAAGGAGATATTTGCTCATCACGATGAGGCACCAAGAGTAGAAAGTAATATTTGCAAGAATGAAAGATATGAAGAGAAAGTGCTGAATGTTCCGTCAGTGTACAGTAGCTTGAAAGTTGAATAGAAGTATTGAAAATTGAGCAAAAGAGCATGGGTAAAGTAGTACTCGAACCAAGGACGTTAACTTTGCTAATATCTCACTGCGGGGTAGGTCAAGGCACGGACGAATCCGTCACCTCAACAGACAAAAGTAACGTGTTGGATCACGGTCATGTTCCACTGATAGCTTGTATTGGTTTCTAGCAGTAATTTGTACACACTCTACTTTGATGAGTTGTGGGTTTATATTTCTTGTTGTTAAACCCGACAACACTGTTCATCCAGTGAGTCATTCATCATCAGAGATCAGGAGTTTTTTTTTCAGAGATTGCGGATTTCACAAACTTTTTGCCTTGGATTGGTTTGACCAAATATTTTTTATTGCCAGTAGTGCGTTGTTAGCAGACGATGAGGAATATTTGCCCTTTCGTTTGGCCAAAGGTAAGTGTGTGAATGTATGTATTTCATTCTAACGGCTTTAGATAATGCTGATTTGTAATTTGACACCAGAAAACAAGAGTCAAAACGGAGAGTATCACGCCTTGAAAGACGCCCCAACATCAACCGTGCTTTCCATTTCGGTCATCAGAAGCTGTTCCAGGACTACTTTAGCGATACGCTTACCTACGACGAGAAGCACATTCTGCGTCGTTTCCAAATGCCAAGGGCAATGTTCCTGTAAATTATGCTACAACTAGAGTGATCTGATGACTTTTGCCAGTTAAGTTGCGATGCAACATGAAAAGTCGGCCTGAGCCCGGCACAAAAATGCACTGCAGCCTTACGGATGTTGGTGTACAGTTCCTCAACTAGTTCTCTCAACGAAAATGTGAGAATTGGGGAGTCAACCAGCCTGCTGACCCTGAGACATTTTTGCAAAGCTATCCTGAAGACTTAAAGCTCGCAGTATTTGCACTCCCAAACTTTGGAAGAGGTGAAGAAACTGATAAACGATAATCCCAAAAGTTCGAAAAAAATCGCCTAAATTCAGTGAACTTCCCATAAATTCAGGGAACTTATCAGAAGTTCAGGATACTTCTTAGGAATTCAGGAAACTTCCCACAAGAAAATTCCGAAAAATCAGGGAACTGCCCAGAAATTAAGGGTTTCTTCCCAAGAGCTCAGACAACTGAGTACTTCAGACATCGAAATTTTCAGAGGAGCTTTCACAAAGGAGCTTTCCAAGGGTTTTTTTTCAGAAGTTCGGGCAACTATTTTCAAACTCAGGAGCTTCCCAGAAGTTCAGAAAACTTCAAGCACCAAGAATTTAAAAAATCAACTACTTTTTTAATGTTTAATCAATTTCGCCGAACTTCCGCCGTATCACAATCTTGGAGATTCTAAAAAAATCAAGATAGGCTCAACAACATCTCGGAAATGCTATTTTTTCACAGAAATTACACCATCTTATCGAAAGTTTTGCAAATCGACCAACCTCCGAGTTTTTTTTTTCAATTTCTCGTAAATTATCAAAAGATTTGTGAAATTCTACTTTTTATCATAAAGATGTACCAACTGGAAGTCCAAATAACTTCTGGGAAGCTAAACCTGCTTCTCTAAGTTCTGGTTATATCCAAAAAGTTGTATCTATTCCAGGGATGATCGAAAGCTTTTTGGAAATTCCAACCAATTTTCCAGAAACTTTAGGATTTTTCCGGCAATTCAATGGACTTCTTTGAAGTTCTACCACTTGTCACTATCATCCTCAAAATTCCAATAAGTTTATTCAACTTCGGAGAAGTTTAATCAAATTCTGTCATGTTCATTATATTTCCACCCAATCTTCATAGATATTCTGAAGTTCATAGTAATTCAGGAAGTAGTTTTTAAAGAGTTCGTCCAATTTCTAGAAGCTTATGTAAGATCTGACCATGAATTAATTGGTCACTATCGAGAAGTGCATAAGATTGTCTTTAAACGGTTGAATTCGCAGTTGAATAAAATAATATTTAAAAACGACTCCTGGAAAAATCAGAGATTTTTCGAACCTTGCCTCCAATAAATACGAATTGATTCTATCTTAGGTTTCCCTCCATAGTAAAATGTATCCTCTCCCTCAGAAGATAAGCCTGAATATTTCGAAGTCCCCAGTAAATAAGCCAAAAGTTTCTATATAACAGGCTACTCTAAAATGTACGCCTTGCGCGGAACTGGCCGGCTTGCCGTGGTATAAGGGCATAGTAGGGATTCTTGGTCAAGACCAGAAGCTAAGAGTCAGTTCCATTGTGGAAATATTACATCAAGCAGTTTTTCGACCTGCTACAGAGGATCGTATGCCTGGAGGTCACATTGAGAATTTTACTATTCGTATTAGGTTCGTAGTGGTATGCGCTTTGGGATCATTCTAGTCTTAGATCCATCCTAATAACTTGGAAGAAATTTACGGGAATTAGAGGCAAAATATATTTTTTATCTTTTGTTGCTGTTATGATATGATATTTTATTGTTGCATATAAATTGGTTTCGGGTTATTGAAATTTGTGATTAACTGTCATTTTCAAAAGTTTTAAAAGTTAACATTCTTTTTTTTCTCATGGCTTTCAAAGATTGTCTAAATTTTCTGGTTCATAATGGATGCGTAAGTTTGTCTACAATTGCAACAAAAGACATGTAATGTTCTGTTGATATTATAATATCCCATCTAGATATATTATCTTATAAAACATTCTCTCTTCATTACTTACTATAACCATTCATCTTTATCATCATCGTTACTATTTTTATCATAACTTTTGTTTTCGTAGTTTATATTTTAACAGTATATTAACCCAAAATAATCTTATAATTTGACCAATTAGGTTATATATACTTTTAATTATCATGTCTTATATGTCCAATTAAATTCTACTCATTTATTGGTATTATCAAGTAGCGTGTATTTTTCTTGTTCCAAATTGCTGCAAGAATAGATCAAACTAGTGATCCTCATAGTGAGAGGTATGCGGAAGCATTTTTGAGCCAATCGTGCAGCAAGACCTGTCAAATCTGAGCCAATCGTGCAAATTTTGCACTGTGGCAAGTGTTATCAGCCTCTGTGAATTAAATAAACACCGTTGCCAAATCGTTGAATCGAATTTCCGCATATCTCTTGCTATGAGGATCACTAGATCAAATTATATACCAGATTTCAAATATAGCAAAATAGATCCGGCATAAAACAAAATTCACAACAACGATGGTGCAGCAATGTTTTTGCGCGTGGTCTAAAAAACAAATCCAAACTTCGGCTTGGACCACCGTTGAAGATGCCCTAAGTCACTATCACTTTCCCCATACACAGAAAAAATCTTGTAGAAAAAACTACCATATTACCAACACTCAATATGCAACTAGCGATTTGAAATTGGTTCACTGTTGTAGAACCCCTTGGTCCGAAGTACACCTTGATGCCAGCACCTTGTTGTACATATTTGCGTCTTTGTTTTGATTTGCCGTGTTATTTTGACAGAATATTTGAGAGTGTGTTCGTGTGAGTTCATTATTAGGGGCGCATTATTAAGCTTGGGACCGAGCTTGGGACCGATGCGCTAGTACTGACTGAGCCATGAAAAAATCGTATTTGTTCGGAACCTACTGGTCTTAGAGTTAGTCTATGATGATATTAATAACGATAAACGATTATATACTCGTGTGCTTTTCGAAAATTTCAAACATAATTTGTGATCGACCCTCGGTCCCTTTCATTTCAAGTATCGTAATTTTTGAACAGATCTTGAATTATCAAGATTGACAAAGAGAAACGTCAGTGTGATGTCTGTTTCCAACGTATATTAAGTACAAAGTATTATATTAATATATTCACTGCAATGTTTATGTAGCAAAAGCAAAAAATAATAATGAAATGTCTTCATAAATGCATGAAATTTAAGCTGTTTTGATTCAATAGTCAGCCAAACGCAAGGTTTTTGCTTGAATTTTTGTATGTAGGTATTAAGTAACTCTTGTACATTACATAAGTATACAAATTGATTGGAGGAATTTGTTATTACTGAATACCTTTGAATCAATTAGTGCTGATGTTTGAGGGCTTCAAAAATGCGATGATGGTTGTTTCCCAATTTTGAGAATCACAGTAATTCAGGCATTTTTTCTGATTAATATTACGAAAAAGCTTATTTTTTCAAATAATAAATTTTAAATTAAGAATTTATTTTTTAACTAGCTGATCCCGGTGCGAGCGTTGCTACGCCTGCAACTAAATGAATGAACATTACATAGAACTGACGCTTATTTTTAATGAGTTTTTTTTAGTAATAAGGAATTCAAACTTCTATCAGAACATTCTTCTTACCCAGACAATACACAGTTTGTTGCTTAGTTATCTGGATAATTCTCAGGATTGGTTGAAATTTGTGTTTGAATTCACCATAGAAACATTTCTTGCATTCAAAAACCCCGCATACCATTTTTGATTCCATTTGCTTGATTAGTTCTCAAGCTATGCAGAAATTTGTGTTTCATTTGTATGCGAGCCGGAAGGGGAAGTGGTCTCAAACAATCATAAGAACCTTCTCAGCCCCAAAAATACCTGCATACATATTTTCACTCCGATCGGTCAGACAGACAGCCAGACAGAAATCCATTTTAATATAAATAAGAATCCTGTTTCCAATAACCCCCACATGCCAAATGTTGTTTCATATACTTAAATAGTTCTCGAGTTATGCAGAAAATTGCGTTTCATTTGTATGAGAGCCCCCCTTTTTCAGATGGCAAAGGGGTCTCAAACCACCATAGATATATGTCTTTCCTTCAAAAAATTCCACATGCCAAATTTGATTCCATTTGCTTTATTAGTTCTCGAGTTATGCAGAAATTTGTGTTTCATTTGTTTGAGAGCCCCCCTCCCCTCTCCTTCAGAAGGCGGAAGAGTCTCAATGACCATAAAAACATTTCTCTCCTTCAAAAACCTCCATATGCCAAATTTGGTTCTATTTTCTTGATTAGTTCTCGAGTTATGCATAAATTTGTGTTTCATTTGTATGGGAGCCCCCCCTCCTTCAGAAAACGGAGGGGTCAAAATTTGCATTGAAACAGTATTCATCTACCAAAACCTACACATGCTAGATTTGGTTCAATTTGCTTGATTAGTTCTCGAGTTATACAGAATATTGTATTTCATTTGTATAGGAGCCCCCTTTCAGGGCGAAGAGGAATCTGAAACCATCATAGAAACCTTTCTTTGCCTTTAAAACCTCACACATGCTAAATTTGGTTTCTGTTTGCTTGGGGTCTCAAACCACCGTAGAAACATTTCTTGCCTACAAAACTTCCACATGCCATATTTGGTTCCATTTGTTTGATTAGTTCTTGAGTTATGCAGAAAATTGTTTTTCATTTGCATGGGAGCCCCCTTTCTAAAGGCGGGAGGGGTGTCGAACTATAATAAGATCCTTTCCCGGACTCCAAAACCCCTGCATACAAATTTGCATAGCGGCAGGGATAGTTCTCATGTTTGGTTTAAATTTGTGTTTCGTTTGTATGGTAGCCCCTTTTCAGAGTGAGGAGAGGTCTTAAATTACCACAAAAACATTTCTTGCCTTCAAAAACTCACCCATACCAATTTTGGTTCCATTTGCTTGATTAGTTCTCGAGTTATGAAGGAATTTGTTTTTCATTTGCATGGGATCCCACCCTTTCTAGAAGCGGGAGGGCTCTCGAACTATCATAAGATGCTTTCCCGGACCCAAAACAACTGAATACAAATTTGCAAAGCAGTAGGTATAGTTCTCATGTTTGGTTGAAATTTGTTGCATCTGTATGGGAACCCCCTTTTAGAGGGAGGAGGGGCTTTGCACCACCATAATAACATTATATGCCTTAAAAACTCGTCCATTCCAAATTTGGTTCCATTTGCTTGATTATTTCTCGAGTTATGCAGAAATTTGGGTTCCATTTGTTTGAGGTGCTCTCAAACCCCCCTCCCCCCTTCCTCCTCATATGACGGAAGAGTCTCAAATCACCATAGAAACATTTTCCTCCTTCAAAAACTTCCACATGCGAAATTTGGTTCCATTTCTCTTATTAGTTCTCGAGTTATGCAAGGATTTGCGTTTCATTTGAATAGGCCCCCCCCCTTTCAGAAAAGGGAGGGGTCTCAAATCAACATAGAACAATTTTTTGTCTTCAAAAACCACCACATACTAAATTTGGTTCCGTTTGCTTGATTGGTTGCCGAGTTATGCAGAATATTGGGTTTTATGTGTATGGGAGCCCTCCCTTTTATGACGGGGAGGGTTCTCAAGCTACCATAAAACCTACCTTTTTGCCTTCAAAAACTTACACGTGCTAAATTTGGTTTATTTTGCTTGATTAGTTCTCGAGTTGTGTAGAAATTTGTGTTTCATTTGTATGGGAGCCCTTCTTTCCAGTAAAGGGAGGGGTCTCAAACCATCGTAAGATTATTCTCCGGCCCCAAAAAATCTCGGCATACAAAATTTCACGCCGATCGGTCCTTCCGCTCGCGAGTTAAATCGTGACAAAGGAAACCCCAACTCATTTTTATTTATATAGATGATTATGATTATCGTTAGAACATATTGTTCAATTTCACTTTAAGCCTGGCAAGAATCACTGTTTGAGGAAGATCCACAACGATTTAACTATAAACTAACAAACTCCTATATAGTTTTAACAATATGTCAGATGGAAAAAGGCCAAATAACCATATACAGAATAGGCGGTTAAGTTAGGTTACCATAAAAAATGGCAATTTTCACGAACAAAAATGTTGCTGTATTCTATGCCGGAAAGTTGGATTATTTGAGCTTATAGCCCATTATAAAGCTGGCAACTAAAGACCTCAACTAATTTTTTGCTATTTTTGACCGAAAATAATTTTGACATCTTCTCCAGTATGGGTGAAATGTCAAACTTTCTTGCGAAATAATCGGGGATGTTCGGGTCTCTGTTCTCTGTGGTATTAGTAAGCAGTTTCACTAATGCAATCGTTTTGCTGGTTGAACATAAAAACAAATCGTTGTCAACCTGAACATTTTGACAGTTGATCTCGTGGTTGAAAACAATAAACAAATCGATCATATACGTGTAAAGCAGCACGCTAGTGTTTGTGAGATCGCTCGGCGAGAACCTAATAGTCGGGTAAAATGGTAGCTGTTACTACAAGATTGCTTTCTCGTTCGTATTCTCGTATTCCTGTCCCTTTTTTCACACGGAAAATTTACTCAATTTTCGTAAGAAGTGGATCAACTCAATTTTTGAAAAGTTCATTGCCTTTGAAGAAAAAATATAAAAAATGGGGGTAAGGTCTGACGAGAAAGGTCAATTCCGATGCTATATCAGCCATTCTCCATAACATCTAAAAGATCGATCTGATTTAAGTAGGTGTCTTAGATATGTCGACTTGTCAATTCCAGTCACATTTACTTATATATAAGTGACACCACTTTTGACGAAAGTTAGAAGAAAACGATTCAAAATTGAGTCAAATTGTCCCGCCGTGTGCTTAGTTATATGAAAGCGCTGGAGGCAATGATTCTATAAAGTAGCCTGACTTCAAACATCGATGGGCAAAGAAAAGGCTCAAAAATTAAAGGAGGAAATGAGCGTGCCTTTCGTTGCTAGTATGTTATTGACATCAGTACATTGTTAATTGCTGTTCTATTAATTTTTGAACGAGAATTGAATAATTTTGTGCAAAAGTTTGTCGCTACAAAAGTTTGGATTTCAGCGCCCCTGTGGCCTGGCGCCCCTGGCAGGAGCCATTTTCGCCATCGCCTCACTACGCCCCTGTACAAGTATTCCACTAAACAGCTCAAACTCTCTAGGATTCATGAGTAAAAAAGTATGTCCTATATGACAGATACACAGTATACTCATAAATAAGTTAAAAGCAATACACTACTTTCATAAGTAATCCCTCCGGATTCCCAGTTTTCCACGAAAATGCGTACTATATGAAAAAGTTTAATGAAGTGACGTCTCCTTAAGGATTGGTGACGTTTCTCTTCGTTTTGATTTCGCAACTGCAATTAATCGGACGGAAGTTCAATCGTATTAGCAAAAAGTTCATACCGTGATTTTTTCAATTATAATTGAAAGACTTTAAAGTCGTGCACACACATAACGTTTGATTGTCATGTAATTTTATATTCTAGTTTCACAAGACGTGTTCTGATGTTAAATTTAACATGTTCAATACGTTTGTTTTTGAATGTAGTTTAAATATGTTGTATTTATATGTACTAGGCGTTACTTCGAACTTTGAATATGTTAAATATGTTTAATATGTTTGTAGACATCACCATTTCTATACGGGATAACATACGGCATTCACTTTAACGCCTTTTTCGATGAAAAACAGTGGTAATTTGTCTCGCTTGCAAATTCCTCCCCCAACCATCACTGACGCAGCATTCTGGGACCGTGGAATATTCCTATCACTCTCTGGAACAGTTTTCGAAGAGAGAACCCTCAATCTGTCGTTCTGGACATTGTGGAATTGTTGTAAGACGAATAACTTTTCGTCGGAAAAGATAAATTCTTCCCCACCGTGCCGCGACAAAAGCAGACTTGTTCTTTCGAGTCGTTTCTGCGTGGGAGGCTCCGAGACTCCGTGAACCTTACGTTTCGAGAAAGCTTGGAATCCGAGGTAATTTTGCAGTATATGGTGCATTGCCGATCTCGAAACATTGAGATCTGCGGCCATTTTACGTACAGAGCGCTGTGATTTTCGTCAAATTCGTTCTGACCACTTTAACAACTCGTGCAGTCCGCACCGTACGAGTACGGCTCGGATCTCTTCCGTTCATCCAACGAGCAGGTGTCACGGTTACTTCGGATGGTTCAGTACACAAAATCCCGCTTTACTCCGAGGTTTATCAAATTTCTGAAAATTGCGCTCCCCTTTCAAAAACTGTTTATACCACCACAGCACGAAACTCCCTTCATCGCTGGAAAGATAAACACCGAATGTAAACAATCGGACGTAACCAAAAAGCGTTTGTTTTGAAAAATAAAATATGCGCTCCTAGTTTTCCTCTGATAGACAAGCCAACTAGATTGCATTGTTATGAATATAGTTCTGAGTCATTTTCAACTCAATTTCGAGTTAACTCCTATCGGTCGTGCAGCTCGGACCATGTCAGTGAGAAAGCATTTCCCCTGTGGTATTAACTGACCCAGCAGGGTGCGGTTCGATGGATGATTTATGGATTATTGAAGACGAAAGTTATGCAGTTGTTCACAGCAATGCATTATCGTTTCTTGTCACGAGCAATGCAAGACCACATTTGAACATTTGCACATATTATGTAGACACCATGTGCACCATGTACTTCTCTCTGCATGGCAAAGCGGGACTCTGGCCGACAGAACAACATATGTCTTTAGATTAAAAGCGAGAATTCGCACAGAATGGATATCAGTTAATTATTCTGGAAGTTTCCACAATCTACCCCTTTAGCTCGCTCTTAACAACGAAAACGTATCCGTTAGAATCCTTACGATCTCCCACTGGTTTATTGACAAACAATTGCATCTTGTCGGGGCCACCACCAGCTGATATCGCTGATTATTCTGCCAAATTAATAGTCCCACTATGCTAAACAATCCCACATTGACGAGCGACCTCGGAATTGAAAAGGGTTAAACTACTTCGATGCTTGTGTCGAACGAAGGCTGATTGAACCGCGGCGGACGCACCACGTGAAGAAATTGTTGCGCTGTTGCGCTATTTACGGTTCCATTCATAAAGTCACGGCAGGAGTTCCGTATGGGTTTCATCCTCTTGCCTGTCTGCGCCCGTCTTGGAACGAGAAGGAAAAAGTCAGTCCATTGTTCAATTAGAAACGCTGCTCCTTGGGTCTTCGCGCGCCCAGCATCCAGCATCAGCATCAGAAAAGAGTGGAAAATTGATTGTTGTTTGGCATGGCAGAGAATTAACATTCTGGGCGAATAAAAGCTCATAGCGTGTGCCGTTCACAATGAGAATTCTATTTTTCGTCCATTGTTGGTCGTCTTTTTGTTCCTGATATGTTCTTTTATTCTGTATCGCGCGTTATGTCGCCGTGGACCAACCGCAGGAGAAGAAGTGATATTTGGTTGATTAATGATTGTTGACTTTGGTCAATTAATTAATGGATTGTGTACATTTCTGGTTATTGTGAGAAGTTCCTTTCAAAGTTAGAGCAGATTGGTGCAGTCATGGTCTATTCGAAAACACTTCGAATGGATAGGACTTTTTTGCTGGCCATGTTTTTGTGTGCCTTCATGAAGTTGACCAAATGAGATTAAGTGATTTACCCTGAAGAATTCGACAGTGTTATACAAAAAATGTTAAAACCATTGCATTAAAAGACAATCTTCATTGGAAACGTCTGCATTAGAAAAACATAGTTTTTTTTGAGAGAGCTGTTTTTATAAATCATTTATTTTATACAGGCTCAATCGAATCAACTTCAACAGAGCCAAGTTTTCAGTATTTATATACATCAGTAATCTTAAAACAAAAGTATGGGGAAATAGAACCGAATTATGGATGGGACGATGGGTGGGAAATTTAAGTATGATTTGACATAACACGTTTATATTAAATTCTAAATTGTCTAAAAACTTATTTTATTTTTATTTTATTTTATTTTGTTGACGTATGGTGGGGCGAGGCGTCGTGGTCACCAGTTTGAGTACAAGAACTCTAACCTCACATACACAGATAAAAAGAAACACTGAATTTTCTGCGTTATCTAATGCACATAAAGGGAATGCTAGATTTGGCAGAACATACTGGGATATTTTATGTAAATTTAAGCCAGATAACGCCTGAATCGAGCCTGCTGTATGAAAGATTGCAAACAATATCGTTGTTTACGCTCTTTTGGCTTGGAATTACACGAGTGGAAAATTCCACGCGCTTGTCAAAATTAATTATTTTTTTCTGCAATACATCAGGGGGAGAAGTTGAACTACTAGCGCAAACGTTTCCCTTCCCATTGGGATTTGAATTTTTGCGGGATACACTATTAGTAGCACACTAGAAGTGTACAATGATATTGCATCACTCACCCACAGGATTGGGGAGGGGGGGATAACGGTTGGTATGTATGGCTGGCAGGGAGAAGAGTATACATCAATCATTTGCAAACATAATCAATTACTCTTGTGATTAATTGTCAACGATATTTTCCAAAAATACCTGTTTTGCTTGATATTGCTAGAATTCAGAGCTTGCTATCTCGTTTCAAGATGAATTTCGCTTCTTGTTTCGCGAGTTTCTCTTGAAATTTGTTTTGAGTTCCTTAGCAAAGCTTCTTTTTTGATAACAAGGTAAATCGTCCATTGTCACTGCGCACCTGAAAGCTTTTTTAAAAATACGAGAGGGATTACTATCTTATCTTTAACTTGCGTCTGTTGACTGGTTTGCCTGTTCCTTGGAGTGTTTAGTTAGAACCAGAGATTTTTCGTTCAGTTTTGGGGCTTTGTCTTGAATCTTATTTGAAATTCTTCAACAGGACTTCTTCTTGATGACGTAGCATAGTTCAATTGCCGAACTGCACTGAAATTCGTTTTGCTTCAAAACTACAATGAAGTAAGCAAAATCGCCTCTCGGTAAAGTTTTTGATACAAGCATACATCTTAGGTCATCATTTTATTTTCATCTCATCTTTAGCAATGCACGTTGAAAACGAAAACGACGCAAACCATCGGATTTCTAACTTTTATTGAAATTTAATGTTACTTTTTTTGAAGTTGAAAGTAACTAACAACAAAGGAATAAATTGGTTCAGGTTAATTAAACTCTAGAATCTTGAATATTATGAATAATGATCATATATAACAATGAACAGGTTCCCATACGTGATAATGCTTTCCAAAAATGCGCTAGGTTGTGATAATAAAAAGAAAGTTTCATCTCAGCTTTCTTAAGGATCATGCAGATCTAACTATTCAAATCCTGTACTTGATCATCGATCACTATCTCAGTATAACAATGTTTGCCGAAAGGACGTACTGGCGGATTTTTCAGAAGCATTTTTGGGCTGTATTATCACCTAATCTGGTAACACTAGTGTGCTTCTTTCCAAAATGGTAAAGAACCAGACCAGCTCCTGACCTGTAGTTGAAATTCTTTAAACTACCTCAAGGTTTCTACAGAGCCCAGGGAAATTCTAAATTGTCTAAAAACTTGTAACTAAGGCTGTTCACATCAAAATCCGGACAACGTATTTATCCTGTTTCAGGTCAAATCACTGAGAAATGAATGAACTTGTTATCTTTTTTTCTTGTTGTGAAACTTGTTGCGTACATACCCAAATACATAGAAAATGAACTATTTACAAAAGGCATTCTGTATTCAAAAAAAGGCGCCGTCTGAACTAGCCTTTTTTTATGGAAATTTATCTATATCAAATATCTTGAAAATCCAGAAATCTACCAATCGGACGATATCGCAAAATCAAAAGAATATGTCAAACTAACCGTTGCATATGTGATTAAACCATTTCAAGATATTCACTGTCGAAAGGAATTGTGAATTGTGAACAGGACAAAGCCACACAAGGAAGAAGAAATAGTTCTTGCTGTCATTTACAGGCTGAACGACAGTTGCGAATAAAGTGCAACGTCAACCTGGTTTTAAAAAAGCGCTTTTAATTCAAAGGCTGATTGAGATCATTCAAAACTCAATATACTCATCGTTACGCAAAGGAACAAAATCGGTAAAAACACGACCCAGGAAGCTTTATGATCAACTTCTCACAAAATTCCATTGTGTTGTCAAGATGACGAAACATGTTTGTTTCAAAAATTCAAATATTCTGGAAAACGGAACGTCACATCAAAATTTGCAGTAAATCTTGATCATCTGAAAGGAAGTATCCTGAGAATACATTCGACTTCATCCTTGTTCTGGCCATATTTGGCCAGCTGGCTACCACACAAAGATACATTCACTTGGTATGGGCTAAAAGCTAAGCGTGTTATTTACGTTTCCAAGGACAATCCACCAAATTGTCCAAGCAGTTCTGACCGATTGAAATATACTGGTCAGCGTCATGGGAAACCTTAAAGAGTCGGTGAGAGTTATCAATGATATAAGAATTTTCGTTATAAGTGACTTACTGCTTCGAAGAAAATTGACAAGGACACCGTGTATGGATTGATGAAAGGAGCGAATAAGAAATCAGCACAGCTTATAGAAATAAATCCATATAACCCAGCAGTTGTGCTGAGTATCACTTTTTTCTATAAAATAAAAATAAACAATTTGAATCAAAACATGCTGTTGTTTTTCTGGAAATAGTTTTTTTATGTCTGATTTTGGCGTGAGGCCGTTATACGGGTCTTGGCCTTTGACTTGGAATATGTTTGAAAAAAACAAAAAAACTGATAAAAAAAACTAATAGAAAACATATACCTAAATAAAACAAACCATAATCTAAAGCTAATGTTAGTTAAAAACACATTAATGAGTTTTATA